>JAGDQP010000689.1:32744-147966 GCA_022664845.1 Lepisma saccharinum
CAAATTATATTTCTGAAATTAATTTTTTACTTTATATATATATATATATATATATATATATATATATTGAACTGGCAGCTTTTGGCCTACACTCGTCGCATCTGACGATAACTCTTTCGAAGTAGGGGACTGGAAAGGTATCGGCTAGGGCTTTAACTGAGGAACCATCCCGGCATTCGCCTTCTGAAACTGAGGGAAAACCCTGTAAAAGTTCAGTAAGGATTGTCGGCAGAGGGACGCAAACCCAAGTACCTTCTCACTGCTGATCCGAAGTCCGCGGCAGTGCTGACTAGATAAAGGGAGCAGGATATTTATGGAATTCATAAAACCCGAGAAAAAAAAATATACGTGGAAACAGCTTGGAAAATATCTTCTAAAACAGAGATCTTCTATAAACGACAATGAGGCCACTTGTTTTATGTTATTTTATTTATATTAATAAAATTTTAGAAGTGGTCATATCAAATCCAAGTACTATTCTAGGAAACCCACTACTCTGTAATCGTTCAGTTTTATTTGAGGACATTATATACACATCATTACTATCCAATTATTCGTGTTCATTATCTATTCAGTTCATAAGTCATTAAAAAATAATAAAGTTGACGATATTCCATCATCCTTAAATCAAATTATCAGGATAATCCTCGATAAGACCAAGATTTCCACTGCCTAACTCGAGGAGGCAGCGAGCGACCGTAGCTCAGTGGTAGAGCGTTGGCTTCACATCCTGGGTTCAATCCCAAAGGCCAACCATCCTGATTGAGTTTTTTTTTTTTTTTTTTTTCAAGTTTCTTCTCACGCCAAGAAATATCAGGGCCCTAGTCGACTCCTTCCAGCATCCTTTCCCCTAGCCCGGTCTGATCCTTAGGTGAATAAAGTACATAAAATTAATTCAACTCCTAACACGAGGGAAATCTGAGGGAAGGTGGAAAGAATCCTTACTACTGATAAAAAAAAAAAAAAAACTACTCACAAGAGATCCGGAACTTGTTTGGCAGAATCCATACATGAAATCTTGAACGATTAATTCCAACAAGCACACGCATTTAATCTTTCAACTTCTGTCCCTCTTTTGTTTTGCTAAAGGCAGTATATAACACACATGCACAAGTGAATTCACTACACAACGATTGTGGAAGCTCTCAGCGACGAAGGATGCAAGTGAAACAGGAAACGAAATCTTTCCCTCGCCCTCTTCCCTCTCTCTCTCTCTTCAATCCGTCACCCAAACGCTGCACCAAAATTTGTTGCCTTCACCCAACAGCTGGTGAAACTCTTAACCGCATAAAAAAGGGGGGTCTTTGAACTATACTCTTGCATCTGTATCTTTTAATTATCCTCTAAAACCATGTGGAACAAATAAAAAAAAATGAAGGGGATGAAGAGAAAACGAAACAAAAAAATCACAACCAGAGAGTATATTATTGTCTTCTCACGATTGCTCACATGTCTTTTACTACAGGATGACTTTAATGGACCGTGGAAAAGAAAAATCAGACAAATTTAGGTTTATATTAAAGGTCTTATACACATACATACACGAAGTATTTTCCGGTATATAAGTGTTTTCCTTCATTGCCTTGTTATTTAAGGTATCTCGTATTCGATTTCCGGTGGGGACATATTGAACGTAATGAGGCTCCACTTTAAACCATAGGTCCCCCCATATTTAGGACATCTCTATCCGCTAGAATGTAATGGCAAATCACAGTTAGTTCACCTTGCCCAAAACCTTTGAAGTCATAAATCTGTACCCGAGGAGAACACCAATCATTATCATCCTGACGAGATTCTTCGATCCCAGCGGCCGACCATCCTGACTGAGTTTTTTCCAGGGTTTTTCCTTAGTCTCACCAGGCAAATGCCAGGATGGTATCTTCAACACAGGCCCTAGCCGACACCTTACCGAATCCTTTCTCCTCTTCCTCTATCCCGGTCTGAGCCTTAATGCCTAAAGGCCATAAATAAAATTCAAATCTAACGAGACGAGACGAGATTCAGGCTCTCTCGTATTTTAAATGTCTAGAATATATCTTGTTTCGACAATATGTATATTACGATAGCTCTATATCTGTCTCGTCTCGTGAGCAACACTGCCAACACTCATCATCACACACAGATGAGGACAACATTAATTCTTCTTATTCTTTCTTCGGCGTTCGTTTTATGATAAGGCAGAACAATTCTGTTCATCTGTTTACCGCTGACCCAATATAAACAGTAGAATTTTAGCTGCAATTTTAGATACAAAAGTAGCAGTGCTAATCAAAAGAAAACAGACGAAACAGTAAACCACGTCAACAAAATCACAGCAGCCATGTCTTCTACAGAATTAGTATGATGGACAGCAACTGGCAATTCAGTTTGCACAAAAAAAATAAGTTCTAGTGCGTTAGCTTGAACTATAAATTATTATATTATGACCTTCCAATACACTAAATGGCGGTCCATTTGTTAGCCTTTTCTTTATAAAGGATAGGAAAATTATGAGACCTGTTTCTTGTGGGGGTGGTGTTGTTGGTTTGTTTGTTCCCCTTATAACTTCTAGTTATAGTTAAAATACAAATTTTAGGAATAAGGCCTATCCCTTAATGTTGGATATATTATAAAAAGATACTCTCTATTATAGCGATGAGGACAAAGACCGCTTATTTTGTATATGTTTGCATATTCCAGAATGTAATATCTATTGAGTGCCTTCTATTAAATCAGTACAACATTTTCAAAACTAGTTCCTTTTAAAGAAATGCCTTCTCTACTTCAATTCCAAGAAATGGAATACGGCAAACACTAGCCCATTTGAACAACGTTTCCACTGTATCTCATGATACGAAAAGCTCTTTTCCACAAACATCTTACATGTGTTAATAGAGCAAGATGCGAGAAAATATTTTTCAATTTTTTGACAAATTATTTGTACAAATTTTCTATGGACAGTTCTTACAATATCTTCGGCTTTTTGTTTGTTTATATCTTCGGATTTACCCGTCTGTATCTAGTATCGTAAGGCTACAACCCTCTCCTCCTCAAGCTAGCGCCTGAGCGAAAGCAAATGAAGAAAAACTTCTCTCAGAGTTTAAGTTTAATTTTCAATCTGGTGAGATTTCCCTTATGGTACTTTTGCACTACATGCACTCAGGAATTCTACCAGAATTTCCAGGTGGGGGATTGTAAAGCCAAAATTGGGGAATTTAGCATGGTTTCTGTCGATTTTTAACTGTAAAAAATTTAAAGTTCAGGGTGTTTAAGAATTTGGGGGGTAAATGGCAGAATCCCTTCAGGCCCTTCAGACACACGTTAGCTCCTAAATGAAAGCAGATAAGTGAGAAGTTGACTTGAGATTTTAATTCAGTGTTCTTCATTTACAACGCCGTCTGCGAACTGGTGATATCAGTTTTCTTTATGGTACTTTTCTACTATGAACTCCTTCGGTAACGTAGACTCGCGCTTCAATGAAAGCAGCTAGGGAGAAACTGATTTCAGAACTCAGTTCAGCGACGACCTCAGTTTACTCGGCCGTTTGACATCTGGTGACAGAACAACCTTTCTGCAAGGTATTGTTACAATACATGCTCTTATGAAATAACTAGACACACAAGTTTTCATTATATTCTTCACCTACACTTCCGACATCCAAATGCAACGTAGGTGGATGAAATCAAGCGTTTTTCAGGAGCTACATGAATAAGGATAGCAGAAAACCTAGATATGTGGAAAGAAAGGGGAGAGGCCTTTATCCAGTAGTGGATAAATAACTGCTAAATCTTATGATGATTCGTTGAGATAATACATTGTCATTGTATCAATGTCACAAGATTTCAAACGCATCAAAGATGTGAGAGAAATTTAATTACTTTCTTAAAAATAATGTGAAATGCTTTGAGCGGCTCATTTGTATGTGATAATGAGAAAGTAACCAAAAATCCACGTTAACGGCTATTATTAAAACATACTTTTGTTATTTACAAGTCATTTTTTAAATAATCGTTCATTTGTGTATGTAATGAACAATTTTTGCCAGTATTATGCTATTACTAACTTCTTTTTCACATACAATAAAAATAGAAAATTGATTGTTTTTCTAGCAAAATTAGTATTCCCTAAATGACAGAAAATAGATAAACGTATAACATAATTTCATGCTTGATTTTTCGTGGTCTTTAGGCACTTATGGCTCAGGCCGTAACTTGCTTTCATGGACAAAAAAACAAACTGCATTTTCGCGGCTCAAGGGAATACAGCGTATTTAATACTCGGAAAACATTTTATTTCAGATCCATTACGATCTCAAACCTGGGAAGTATAGGGGAAGCTCTCATATGTATTGTTTGTGGTTATTTACACTCAGGTCGCAAATATTTTGACTTCATTTTTTTTTAAACAATTATTTGATAATACGAGGATGGGCTGAAAAGTTTTGCCTGCAGATTAATATCCCTCTTATTTTTATTTGCAGAGATATCGAAACTTGTGCCTCCATTCCTTACCTACAACACCACGTAGCGGGATTTCTCATCATCTACACACGTGATCAGTAGTTGTGACCAAGATGGTGAATGGAATGGGCGTGCGGTTAAAGCAGAGAGCCGTAATCGAATTCTTGCCGGCGGAAAGAATTTTGCCTACTGACAAGAATCGTTCTGGAAGGCCAGTAACTGTCACCGACGTAACTCATCAAGAGGCGGTTGACAAGGTGATCCGCGAGAATCGACCAATCACGCAGAAGGAAATATCTCCGCAGCTCGGCACCTCTAAGGAACGAGTCTGGTTCATAATCAGGGAACTGCAGAAGTACCGCAAAGTGCGCAAGATGGGTCCCAAGGATGCTGACAGATGAGATGAAGACCACGAGGAAACGGATGTGCAAGGAAAACCTGAGACGAGTCGAGGCTGAGAGCGACGCTTTCCTGTGCCAAATCATCACAGGCGACGAATCGTGGGTCCACCACTATGACCCAACGATAAAGAGGCAGTTCATGGAGTACCGCCACAAAAGTTCTCCCACTCCAAAACAAATCAAGGTCTGTCCATCTGCGGGAAAAGTCATGCTGACTCTGTTTTTCGATGTGAATGGCGTTGCCCACACCGAGCTTCTTCCTAAGAGTACCACTGTGAACTCAGAGCGGTACATCGAAACCCCTCTTCTTCTCCATGACAACGCTAGACCCCACACCAGCAAGTTGACCACCAAAGCAATATTGAAACGTGGATACATTGTCCTCCCATACAGCCCTGATCTTGCACCCAGCGACTTTTGCATCTTTCCTAAACTGGTTCGCCTTAAGCGCAACCACTACTCATCAGATGAGGATGTCCAGCGTGCTGTGCCATCGTTGCGTCGCTTCAAATGCAAGGATTTCTACCGTGACGCCATGCAAGAACTGATGCGTCGTTGGAGGAAGTGCGTGGAAGTGGATGGTGCCTATGTGGAGAAGTAATGTTCCAAAACTGAAGCCAAGATGTCAAGGCAGACATTATTTTTAATTTCATTAAATTATAAACCGAGATATTAATCAACAGGCAAAACTTATCAGCCCACCCTCGTAGCTTCGTGAATCGGGTTTTTCCTGCTCTCGTAATAGTATCAAAGATGAAATACATTTGCAACATTTCACGACATGTAATAAGACACAAACACAAAAGTTAAACTTCACAGCATAAAAGGTTTACTTTATGCAGTTATTTTTAACTTTAATGCTACCCGTGACCATACGAGAAGGAAAGAAAAACGAAGAACGTGATCAAGGCTTTAGTCTAGATCAGTGATTCTCAAACTTTTTTGGCCACGGAACCCTTTTAACCCAAATATTAGTATGGGGAGTCCCAACATACTTCGCTAGGCCCTATTTTATGTACAATGTAACAGATTTTGTTTGCATACGAGTCAATGAACCAGCCTCACAGTCTAGTTCAGCGGACTCCGGCTCAGCAATGGGGAGGAACGCGAGTTTGACCCTTCTGACAGCTATCCTAAGGTTTTGCAAGGTTTCCCGCAGTCGAATGCCGGGATGGTATCTTAATTACTACTTAACCTAGCCTCGGTAGACTGGTCACGGAGGGACATCATCCTTCAGTTGTGACGAACTTAGGCTAAATTTGCAGAAAAGAGAACTAAAATGAAAATTACATATCCAGTGGGGAAGTTCATAACAAAGAGAAATTGGTTTGAATCAACAGTAAAAGCAACACTTTCAGTTTTTCTAATATTCTAGTACTCTTCACGAACAAAAACAATAACAATCAAAGAGCAAAGAAAATATACACATGAACGACAACGTTGCCTAATATAAAAATATTGATTTACCCACCTCAATACAAAGAATGGAGTTGTTTCCTGCTCATACCAAGCTCTTTCACATCTGATTTTATAGAAGAGAGTTGCAGTCGCATGTCAGGTTCAGCATCTAGTCCGTTGAAATACTCCGTTTTTGTGGAAACAAGTTGAAAAAACAGTCTCGTACAGATACGTATTAACAAAGAGAAATAGAGCTCTAATAGCCTTCTGTATTGTAAATTTGGGTATTGTGTATTAGTACATTAGTAATGTACTAAAAATGGACCTTTCTGAAAAATGAGATATCAGATCGATGAGATTTTCGTAGTCTTTTGCTTTTAGGATGCGAGACTTGACTTTAACGTCTATAATTGTTTCCATTGGAAAGTACTGGGTGAGGGCTTTACTGATTCAGCTGCTGGATTATATCTTTGTAAATGTTGTAAAATTCATGATTGTTTTCTTATGCTCTTCCAGGAAGTTATTCAGTGTTGGAGATATCAAGTTCGTCTTCTGGAACACACAAAATCCAGAACTGCAACTTTCATTGAAGGAAAGAATATTTTTCAGAGGCTATGAAAACATTTTTCTTCTTTCCTTGAAGAGGAAGATTAACTTCATTGGTTTTTGAGAATACGGCCACTAAATATGCAAGCTTAATCAACCATAGTTTGTCAATCAACTTTTCTTTGAAACAGGAACGATTATCAATTAGGAAAACGCGTACTTCATCTCTTAGTTCAAACAGACGAACCAGCGTTTCTTCCGCGTGGTAACCATCGCACTTCTCAATGGAGCAATAACGATGTGCGAACACTTTCCATGACTTCACATAAAATCTTGAACAGTCGTACATTCAGCTGTATAGATTTTATAAAATTGACCATTTTCACAGCATCGTCAAGAACAATTTTAAAGTATTGCATGCCAGTGAAGAATACGATGCCTGCTGCTTGAGTTTTTTGCAACCAATTTGATTCGTGAGACATCACCTGCACATTTTCCAACCACTGCAGTCGTACCTCTGTGTAAACGTCGATATATCTATCCCACGCAGTGTTTCCCACGAGATGATGAGATGAGATGTCTCGTCTCGAAAATGTCACGTCTCGTGAAAACATATATTTAGGAGTTTATTCGTGTAGTGAATTTTGATAAACATAAATAAAAGAAGTACCACCAGTAGTGTCACTTCGGTAGATTTGTCCATTTGAAGAGAAAGATCACTGGACTTGAGACGATGGATTATATCATTCTTCATATTAGCTGCTAGATCTTTAATTTGTCGAGACAGTGTCATTCGAGAGAGGAACGAGAGAATTCTCATCCGATACACCCTTGACCAAGTCAAAAGCGGAGGGTTTAATTAGTGTTTCTGCTACTGTGTGGGTTACCTGACTTGAGGAATTTAGTAGCTGAAAAGATAATATAAGCCTCAATTGCCTTCTCGTTTTCAAAATAAGATGCATGAAGATTTTTTTAGTATTTATTAATTGATCATGTTTGCGCGCAAAACTAACAGAGATCTTTATTTCTATTCTCGTAATGTTTGGATTCAAAATGACGACACAGTTCAGCATGAAATATGGAGCTTTCCGGCAAAAAAACAGACTGGGGTGGCTGTTGGCGTTTACAAATGGAAAAGAAAGGTAACTTTGATCATAATTACGTTTCTTATTTACGCAATAGCGTGTTCTGCTTGGGGCAGCACACTATTTCTCTATTTGGGCATATGTATAGATCATTCTTCTACTATGGATCGTTTTGTTTCATCGATGTCACGTGTTGAAGGAGCTGGCCACTTCCTCTTTGTGATGGTGTTTTCTACATACTTGCTACTTTTTAAGATTTAATGGATGCATTGAAAATCAGATTGAGTTGATATAACTTTACTTTCTTGGCATTGGAAAATTTTGCTGAGTACCATTAATACGTGATTTGAAGCAAATATATAGAGAGTGTATAGTTACTCCATGGCGAAAAAGAAGAAGTTCACCGATTATTTGGGAATCTTTGTTGTCGATACCAGAACTTTTTCACGGACAGTGTCACGGAGACCCGGGGCTGCGCGGAGCAAACTTTGAGAACCGCTGGTTTAGGACAACTTCAGTCAGGATAGCGGGAAGCAGTACTTGAACCTGTGTACCTTTCCAGTACCGTTTCGAAGTTCGCGATGATAACCACCAGACCACGGAAGTTTAATTACAAAGGACATAATACTTCTACAAATAATGACGCAAGGCTTGCTGGCTTAGTAAATTACACCCGACATTGCACCGAAAGAACGCAAAAACGTTGACGAGACTTCTAAGTCGTAAATGCAAAGAAGTACCAACATTAAACTATGCCAGTTTTTCAATGTATTCCCCCTGAGAGCTCACGCATGGCAGTTTCCCAGATTCCCTTCACATGGAACGAAATGGGCTGCTTTAGTAACCACTGCCGCACATCTTTCTGTTGTAGTGCTTCATTCGTCGGGAATTTCTTCCCTCTCAAATGCTCACTAAGAGGGCAAACAAATGATAATTACTGGGGGCTAAGTCTGGACTGTACAGAGCGTGAGGCAACACATCCTAGTGCAAGTTGGCCTGCGTTGTAAAAATAGTCAGATGAGAAGAACGAGGGCCTGCCAGCATTATCATGAAGCACAACATCCCAGTCTTCTCTTGCGTACGGCACACTGAAACAATGTGCAATGATAAATGGCATTACTTGTGGCCCCTTTCGCCATAAAATTCGATGTGATATTTACTGGTTTGACTAGAATGCAATCGGATGAACATGTGAATGCCGATAATTTGTCACACTACCTTTTGTCCTTTCTCAAACTGTGCACACAATTCGCACACTCATGCCCGTGACAGAGTTTGTTCCCCTTACTGTGCTTTCAGTCTTGGCCAAAGTTCAGTTGGTTTCCTTTCCTTTCCTTTCGTTTTAATGATGACTGCTCAACAATTAAAGCCGTAGAGCTCTGTTAAGCTTGCATCAGGTGTGACTTTTAATTGCTGAATCTGGATTAATCCTTTGATTGTTGTCGAGGAATTGTTGAAGAAGTTATAGTAGTTGGAGTTAAAGTTGAAGTTGATTTTTTTTTTTTTTTTTTTTTTACTTTGGTACAAGTTTGATTTCCACTTTTCAGTTGGTTTCACCTTTTCAGTCACCAGGAATTTGATTTCACCGCTGTTTCACAGCAGACACACTACTTTCTTCATGTCTGTTTACACTGTTGCGTAGGCGCCATCTAGTAGGGTTGTGTGATTTCCGAATTTCGATATAGAACATCGATATCGCTAATAAATCGAAAAGCAAACGATAATCTATTTTCAACGATTTTTCTGATAAGAACAACATTCGAAAATCGAAATATCATTTTCTTTAAATATCGAAAACTGTTTGAAATGAATCGATAAATCGTTACTAATCGAATATTGTTCCTATAAGAAAATAGTTAGAAATCAAATATCGTTCATATCGAAATATCGTTAGAAATCGAATGTCGTTATTATCAGAAAAATCATTGAAAATAGATTATCGTTCATATTGATAAATTGTTGGAAACCTAATATCTTTCATATAAAATAAATCGTTGAAAAAATTAATATCGTTCATATCGAAAAATTGCTGGAAATCGAATATAGATCGAATCGCAAATCTTTGCATATCTGTTTTCGATTTTTATTGATATCTGTTTCGATTTTTCGAAATATTGATTGCCCAAACGATATATCGAAAATTGCAACGCCCTACCATGTACATCATGACGGGCGCTTCATACTCATAAAGGAACATGGTACATCTACCAGCAGTTTCGTGCTGTCCCAGTTACTCCTCACTTCCTTTTTTTTCTTCGCCAAACAGTCTCAGACAACGTTCAATTACCTTTGTATCTGAGCAAAATTTTGGATTGAGGCAAGCTCTTTGGAGGGTGATTTTCCACCATGATATTTCACTCAGATGAAATAGACGTAGCACGGTGGACAACTATAATACTCCACTTACTACACGCCTCAATCATAATCTCTGCTCAAAAACATTCTCCGACTAAAACTTCGATTGTATATTTCTAAGCCGATACGCCTTACGTCATAATTTGTCGAGATATTACGTCACTTGAGGCGATGTTGCATTAACTTCGCGCTCCTCTAGCTCCAAAAGAAACATTTGTCGATATTTCTTGAACAAAACTTTTCTGCCTCTCCTTTTGCGTAGTACCTCCAATTGATGGCTTGAGTCAAGTAGAAACGCTCAGCAGGAATCTTCTGCAGAAACTAACAAGAAAAGTTGTTCACGAAGGTAAATATGTCGCATATTTCAGCAACATATTGTGTAAGAAATTTTCGTTTACAATTTAATTGGAATGCTATAGAGCCTGAGTTTCAACCGTTTCATTAGACTAAAATTTTCTAGTGTACAGACTCTAGGATCTCGCCAGCAGAAGGAACTATATTTCGAATCACAGAATTTTACCGCGTGCGCACACACCTGCTTCTGTGAAATCCACTTGGTCTCATAATATCACAGATCAGAACTTCCGGACAGTTTTGGAGAGATTGATTTCTTCAGTTCTCTTACTATCTAACTTCAAAATTATTTTATTGGTATATGTGAAAGATATTTCCCATGACAATGTGTATAATCGTATTATAATGAGAAAATCAAAATGTTAATTACGACAACAGCAGCATTAAAGGAAACGAAGTCAAAATAGGAAAATAAATTTGTGAAAAACAAGTACTAAAAGTATGACATTAATATACACACGTAAATGGATCATCCCCATCTTGAGTCGAATGTCATGGAAGTGGGGAGAACCACTTCACGAAACGCCTTCATTAATAACCCGCTCAGAGGTTGCTTGTGGGGTACGCCAGACTTAGTTTCTTGACAATCCCATTTATTGATTAGTTACAAGTACCGTTCTTCAATTTGTAAACACGACGATTACTTTTCCATATATCTATATCATAAGTATCTTTTTTGTGTAAGATAAAAAAATGACAAATACTGAAACAATTCTCTATCACTGAGATAATTTTGATGTCGTTCGTATATATAAATATTGTTTATGAGTTTTGAAAACTGAACAGAAAAAATGGTCATATGGTTGTTTGGAATCGCCCCTAGGTGTCTCTTGCTTGGCGGATGGTTGGTTAACTACAGAGCTATCAGTGATATGGCAAACTTGTAGACAATATAGCGTATTTCTTAGACCTCAACTGCACTAGTTCTTCTTTGTTCATGTCAATGCGAAGTCCTTGCGTTTGGAAGGAATAGGTAATTAATATAGTTTCTCATTATTGAACCAGCATTATGTTATGCAGTGTTAAGAGGGCTCCTCGCTCCAACCCCCACATTTTTAACATTTTTCAAAATATTTAAAAAACTGAGAGCACTATCGAAAATGTAAGAACATAGCGCACTAGAACTTACAAATTACTATGAAATACAATGGACAGCGATCTCGAAATCTTGTCCATTGGTTAGTACTAAGACTTTAATTAAATAATTACGTCATAGTCTTTGAGAACGTATCACTCATCAATGGACAAGACCTTGAGATCGCTGTCCATTGTATTTGATAGTAATTTATAAGCTCTAGTGCGCCATGTTCTTACGTTTTAGATAGTACTTAGTTTTTTAAATATTCTGAAAAATGTTTTAAAAGAGGGGTTGGAGCGAGGAGCACTCTTAACACTGCTACAAATTATATACATAATATGGAATATTAATTAAATGAATGGATAAATAGAGTTGACTTTATCTATTTATTGATCACCGGAATGGTGATGGAGACATCTTGTAATTTGATATAACAAATGTTCCATAGTATAGTAGGTTCACAACACATAATATACCAAAACGCACATATGTTTGGTTTACATAATTTACCGTATACTCCTTCCGAATTAGTATTATTTATCTTCGTATACATCTGTAGATATCCAAAACATATTTGTATCAAATATAAACATGACATTTTGATTTATAAATCTGTAGATCTCCAAAACGTATTTGTATCAAATATGAACATTACATTTTGATTTATACGTAATTAATATGTTAGGGGACTTTAGAAACGTATATAAGAAGAAGCTTGTCGCTATATCGAGATAGTCCTATAATAGTGTTGCTGCTGTGAGTTTCGACTTCAACACAGAGCCTACTACTATTTAGATCCTCGGCTAGTTTTCTCTTCAGGGTGACGTGGATCCCTCAGATGAATGTTTCCAGTAGTTACCAATCACTAATACGGGAAGCTTACGTGCCCCAAAGCTGCTACACAGCGTGTGTGTTACCCAGCTTAACACCTAATCCCGTAGAGTCTGCTATTATAAAGCGCTGCGGTACTTCGCCGCAGACCTAGGCGCTTATAATAACGTCTCCCTAACGTCTAAAAACGCTAAATAAAAAATTCAGATGTTAATTCAGAGGTTTATTAAAGCATCATATTTCCCTCTACATGAGAATACCCAACATGGCCTTTTACCTACCTGGGGCCAATAACTTATAATGGTTTTACTTTGTCATAATCAAATAAACTACATACATCTTTAAACTTGCCATTTGTAAATTACAAATTAATATTTCTTCTCCAGGCTATTCCTTCTAGAATGAAACGATTTCTGTTCCTTCTTCTGAATCCATCTTAAACATTGTGGAACATATTTATTGCCAGTAGTTTCATCCTTCGTTGATGCATACCAAGTTATTTGAAGCTTCTGACATCAGAATTTCTGATGATTATTTCTAGAGGCTGAACATATATACTTTGATGTTTGGTAGGTTATTCATTCAGCGTATATGCCTTTGAAAATACTAGCAAGAAAGACGTTTTTCGCTGTATACGTTTGACTAACATTTACGATCACTTGCATTTTATGTTTCTTCCTCTTGGAGTTAATTCAATTGCAATTAACTCTTCAACATCTGTCCACAAAGTTTCGCTTACGTACTTCCTTCTTTATTTGGGTTTACCTATGTATTATTCCAGATGTATTTCCCATACTGTATATTACACCATCTTAGTACACTTTATTTTCTATTTTATTTCATTAATAATTAACACCTATTGATATTTCATATCTCTTGAATGAACTAGCTACAAATAAGATAGACACTTGTTTCGTGAGGACACATTTTTAGCATCCTAATTGCTTGACAATGTTACAAGTATTTTAAGCGATTTTAATCTTGATGTATTTATTGCTGAAAGTGTGACGTTACTCGCATCCTGCGTGATATGCATTGCTTTGTATAAATACTTTTGATCGCCCATGTCACCCCTGAATTGATTTATATAAAATTATATTTCTGGTTCCTTTCAGTAATATTGTATTACTAAGAGTCATTGATTTCTATATGAAGAATATTATCTTATGTGTAAATGTTTTGGATATGCAATTCTTCGATATTCAAAAGTATAGAACTAAATATTGTATTATAAGCCAAACAGCTTGAGCCAAAGACATTTTACAAATACAGAGACAATACTTAAAGAACATTAAAATATAATGATAAATAACTTGGATGATTTTGTTATTAATTGTATACTAAGATATTTCTCGTTTTTATGTAAAGTCTGTGTTCGGAATAACGAAGGTAAACGAACACCCACGAAGAATTGATATATAAAGCAATGTAGTACGTATCATGTAACTTCACTTATTCTTGAGCTTCGGCTCGAACAGTTACTAGGCTCCTTAAAACAGTGGATTAGTAACTAATAAAAGGTTTCTTGAAATCCTTTTGGTTTTCTTCCTTTTTTTCCTTTGCTGTACACTGTCCTGTATCCCTTCGAACAATGGAACTCCTGACAAACCAATATACATATCGTCACCTTGGAACCAGTAATTATGTCCACTAAAGCTACTTTTCTGAGAAAAACAGTTTTAAGTTTTGAAGTTTAAAGTCTGTATAAATTAATTACATTCCTAACATTTCTAACGATCTAACCACTTGGAGATCGTTTTGTAAGATATTATTTTGGGGGTTGATGCCCTTCAGTACAAGGTCTTTGACTGCAGTGTTAACTCCATTTTGCCCAAAAGTGAACATAGTGAAGGTCTTCTGGTTCCAAGGTGACGATATATTTTATTTTATTGGGTTGTCAGTTCTATACTAATAAATTTTTTACTTCCAGTTTAAACCAAATCCCACGCCAGTAGCAGGAGCAATTGTAAAATTGAAAGAATAATATATGGGGTACTCTAGGAAACGTTACAAAAGGAACTTAATGAACTTTTTTTAAGAATAAAAACTTAATAACATAATGAATCAATGTATGCAACAATGCAGAGGTTGCTAATGCTATCTATTGGGGGATACGAAGGTGTTGACATTTCAGGTTATCAAAATACTTTGATTGCAATGTCCTTTACAGTAAGAGATTTTATATCGTTTTTATTTATTCAGCAAATTCCACATAGAGTACAAAGGCCATTCTACATTGAGAACGCAAAAACACTAACAACATACGACAAAAGTTGCGAAGGAACCGGCTCTAAAGTTATTTAAATGCCACTTGCCTGGTGCATCTAAGAAATACCAGGGAAACCTCAAGTCAGGATAGGCAATCTTTGGCCGCGACCCACAGAAACTTCTGAATGCAAAGCTTTACTGAGGCACGGATAGACGGCTAGTCATTCATGTATCGACTGACGTAAGCTAAACATAGCAGTTACGCCAGAAATTCAAGCAAATTATAGAAAATCAAGACATTCTTAAGTTTCTTTCAACATATCTCAAATACAGCAAAACAATCTAAATTTAATTACCAATGATGATGAAGAAACAAATTTATGCATTCATTGTACCAGGCACAACTCATTTCCACTCATTTAACTAGAATGAATTTGACTTTTTCTAATTAAGATGTCTTTCTGAAGTAAGGCCAAGGTAACTTAACACAATTATAATGAGTTTCCAAGACCCAATAATGACACACTTCTAGATCAGTTCTACCTTTTCTACTACCTATTCTCCAAAGAGTACTTAACTGTGTTTGTTCCATTATTCTAAAGATATTTTTATTTCTCAAAGTGCTCCTCATATCACATCTATCATCAGGACATTTCGTATCGTCGCAATAATCAAAGAAACTATCATTAACATTCATAATAACAATCATCAAATCATTATAATCTACATCGAAACTTACTTATATTTGATAATAATCTTAATCACAATCAAACAAGTTCTATATTAATCAAAGTAGATATCAGCATCAGCATCTATTATCAATTTTACACAATATCCAGATTAAGTCAATTAGATCCATAACAGCATCATCGTATGACAATATGTGTACAGGCTACATTATTAGTAAACTTGAAAGTACTCATACGCGATTATAAAGAGATGGGAGCAGACGTACATCCCTATCCTCTCCGCCAACCATGAACCCGGCCTTAACTGCATGTAATTTCCTACAGCGTAGTTTTTCTTCTTCTTCCTCGGTGCTTTCTTCTTCTATTCTCTCCTTCCGTCTCTATTTTCACTTTTATTTTTTCTCCTTTTCTCCCTTCATCTTCTTCTTTAGTATTATTATTTCCCCCACCCTCTTATTCCTTTAAGAAGCCTCTCACTTACTCCTAATAACCTCCATACTTCCTTCTCCATTTGGTGTTTTCTCCGATACATCTAGTAATTTTCCCGTCTCTATAACCTGGCCACAATGTTACCCAGCAACATGGCGACTCCTCAGCACCAGTCCCGCACGCCATATTCTCTCCTACCACGTGAACATGCTTCTGCGAAACGTTGCCACTTTTCTATTGTGTTGTTGATGTTCGTGTCTTTGTTTCCTGTAATGTAAGTACTTTTTTTTTTTAACCATCTTAAGGATAAAAACGGTTGAAATTTTAAAAACGGGCTACCTGGACTTTTATCGTTCTATTTTACATAATGCTTTGCCTCAGTTCTCTTTATAGCTTCTTAAACACGAACTTGGTGTCAACAAAGAAAGCTCCATGAGGGTTACTACGAAGGTTTCGGGATTCTCAAAAACCAAAAGCCGTACCAGCTAGTAATTATTATAATTCTGCGAAGTACTCTCCGTGATGCGTCGCACAACTACACATTCTTCTGAACCACTTCTAAAAGCAGTTGATCCACCCTGCTTTAAGTATCGTAGCCAATTCCGCTTCGGAGATACGAATGCCTTCATTCTGTCTTAAGAACCAGCAATTTCTTCCCCAAAAGGTAAAGAAGGGTGAGTGACTGACGCATTCAATGGGTGTTCTTCAGAAAGCCAAGTCACGAGTTGTGTGAGTTGTTTGAGTAGAGGAATTGTCGTGATAAACCGAAACGCAACGGAACCAATTTTTGATCGACCAAAGTGAATGACTATTGTCAAAAAAAAGAAAAAGTACTGATCTTCCTCCGACACTTCCCTTCATTTAGATGGGAGGAGTACAATATGGTAAAAAAAATACTGAGAATTGGCGCTAAGTTTCTACGTCGAATTGATAAATCCAGGTTCATTTTCCAGTGACAGTGTTAGACAAAAGCAGTCATTCGTTGTTACCGAAACCTCTTCCCTTTTCACCTTCGTCAAAATCTGTGGCTTCGGAAAAACTTTCCTGACTCACGTATGTATGTATCATAGTTGATATTTCTAGCAAACCAATCAGCAAGGTTGCCTTTAATCCTTTTATGTACTTTGAGGGTCTCTTTTTTCAGCAAGAGCTCTGTTTTCTCTCATTAGTGTAGTGGATGATCTTCCAATTGTATCATCTTAGAGGATTTCTTCTCATTTTACAGTGGCAACCAATTTAAAGAAAAACACACACACTGTTTCGTGTAATGGAATAGGATCACTAAAGCATTTTTTAACCTCTCAAGTAATTCACCTGTAAAATAGTACAGAATTTTGCACGAAATTGCACTTTCGGTCTGTATACTGACCTGAACTGAATAGAACAACAGTGTGTCTCGCTGTGTTACTAGGCAACACTGTCGAAGGGCTGCGTGAAACACAGCGAGTGCTTACAAAACACTGGACTCGAAATACAACTATAACTTTTGGCCGCCAGTCTTGAACCATATGAACAACATAGACATTTTCTTAGGGCCATTCGTATGTCAGAATGAATGATAGTTTAAAATAATATTGAATATTTTCTTTTCTATTTTTTAAAACACTTTTAAAGAGAAAAAATATTACTTCATGATTCCCTATCTATCATACACATGTGAAGTTCCGGTAGGTTTACGATATAAAGAGTTAAGATATCCGATAAGTCATTCTCAACGTTACAATATGTCTTCTTTCTTTCATCCTTTTTGCTAATGAATGTATCAAAAATATTCATTCGAGAAGGAAATGACAGAAAGAAAATAAACGAGTGTGAACCCATAACATTTGTAACTTTTTTCTCCAGAAAGCAAATAAAATGATCGGAAAACGGAATGATAATGATGATGATGTTACTTCTACTACACAAAGAAGAGACCAAGAGCCGTAGCTCAGTGGTAAGCGGTTGACTTGGCATTAGGGAGGTGGCCGACCATCCTGACTTAAATTGTTCCAGAGTTTTACCTCAGTCACGCCAGGCAAATGCTGCGATGGTACATTCAACTTGGGCTTTGGTTGGCACCTTCCCGCATCCTTTTCCCTCCACTATCCCAACCTGAGCCTTAGATGCGTAAAGGCCATAAATAAACTTCAATTCAATTGAAAGATGATAATTTTTCCAAAATCTTTAAATCAAAAAAGTTTCCCACATTTCATACTTTTTAATATACATTTAAATCTTTCCATTTTGTCAAAGCCATTTCATATGCGGAAATTCTGTTATGTTACTTAATCCCAGAAGCCCTGAATCATATATATATTCAGAAAACGCTGTTTTTATAGAATTAAAAATATCAAATCGGCGTTGTCCCCGCGTCTGCCTGTTCGACATATTTTTGCATTTCATTTCAGAGTACTTGTTTCGATACATCGAAATCCAAAAACATAAACACACATACAGACACACACACATATATTTATCATTCCCTCACTCTACAAATGTAACTAGGGAACTTAAAATGTCTTAGAGAATAGTTCCATGCAAATAAAAGTGAATGATAAAAGTACATTACCTATCTCGTCTTGTTGTTAGTTCTGCTAAAACGTATCTCCATCTTCGCAACAAGTTGTCAACCATGTCTTGGATTCTACTGGACTCTGGAGATGAGCAACGACTCACTATTTCTCTGCATGATATGCTAATATTTGTCATCATTCTGCAACGAAAGAATTATTTAAAATAATATTTCGCCAACCACTACGGAAGTATAAAAGATACACTGAAATGACACAAAATCAAAAGCATTAATCCACGATGATTTAAAACACTAGAAAAAATTTTGGAATTACAGGGAAATTGCAACAACTAACATAACAAATCCAGATTACTTTTTAAGTGTAGAAATCGAGCAAGATACCTTCATGATAGTAATATGTTCTAGTCCGATTTCTACTTCTATCCTACACAATTTTTCTGTACCTCTCTCCAACTCTTATTACCGAATGTCGGTATGGTACCTTTATTTGAGAACAGAAAAACTTTATTTTCGTAATTGAATTACACATAAGCAGTTGTAAGGATTCCATATTCATATATTGTAAGGGTATGTTATATTTTAATCGTTTTTATATATTCAAGACGCAAGCTTATGAACCTTTAATTACTTTTACTTTGATTTTATTTTCTTTGTTACTTTTCACTCCATAACAGAAAGTTACTTTTCTGTTATGTTACTTTTCACTTCTAAACAGTAGCATTAGGATTCCTCTGGTTACTTACTCATGCATACATAGATTAATAACTACATGAAACGCTAAGCTGTACACAAATCTGCTGTCATTACTGCCTTGTACGCAAACTAATAGAAAACCGTATATTTATAAAACCGAAGTCTATCACATACGTCACAAGCGTCTTATAGAACAAAAAGACGAGTAAACAGGGGCAGGTTTTAGGATTATGAAAAGTGAACTGAGTTTTTTTTTTTTTTGCGAGCTTATTTAGGGTTTTAGAGACGATATTGTTACGGTGTGTGAAAAAGACATAGAATTTGACAAAGATTTTGGAACAACTTAAATTTTTAAAATATATTAATAAAAAGGGAAGTTATTTAAAATTAAAAATTTCAATATTTTGCACGTTTTACTTTTAGCTTTTTTTTTTTAAATGCATACAGGTGAAAAAAAGGATTACAATTTGACATTTGACACAAATACTGCAACAGCTGAATTCTGTGCGGTAACATCTAAGGACATTGTTACAGACAGACAAAACAAAAGCACAAACAGTACTCAACAATGGCCACTAACAACAAACATATCACATACCTATGTTTGGTTGTGACTTGTTTCTCAAGTTCCTTTTGTTTTGCTTTGGCTTCTTGCAATGGTAAATCTTTACTTAGCCAATCTTTAATCATGTCTTCTGCTGAAGTTAGCCACTCTCCAAATTCTTTGCAGCTATTATGCAGACTGCGCCATACATCTAGACACTTGGACCATCGGCTGCGGTGGAAAATAACAAAATTTCATAAAGAATGAGTAAACGAACAAAATTATGAAAATTAAAAAAAAAAATCACATATGAATGATATACTTTAATTTGCTTATTTAATTACAGATAAAAGGAACACGGTTTATTTGAATAACTTTCCTTCTTAGTACCCATTACACAAATAAATGCAACTTCTTTTTTTTCATATTGAAAAAATAATCTTTATTAATGAAATGCAGAATTACGGAACTTATAGACAGGTGGATTAAATGTTAATAAAACATTCCCAACAACTTCCAAAATATCATAGATTTCAAAAGAATTCTACCACTAGCTTCGATTATGTTTTTAATCATAAATTTACATAAATGTCGAATTTAAGAATTGAATTTTATGCTACTAATGCACGCTAATACAATAAATATGAGAATTTTTTCTCATATTTTCGATAGGTGTATTTATTATTTGAACATACCTGTGTCTCTCTGCATAGCCTCGATTAACTTGTGACCATTCTTCTCGAAGCTTGTCAACTACTCGCCGTACTTGATCTGCTTGTTCTCGTCTGGCACGCTTCATGATAGTATCACGATCGTACTCGATTTCATCGACACTTGGCTTCAAAGTGTTAAGAGCCTCTTTTACACTCTGCAAAAATAAAACAATTTTACAGGAAATCAAAGAGGGTAAAAAAAACTGCTATTGTTATGCACGCATTTTTTTTTCTTCTTCATTCAATTTACACTTAGCTAGTGATTCATAACAGTTAACAGAAGACTTTATGATTCCATTACTCACTCCAAAGCTTTCCGTCATTATTGTCAAGAAGTTTTATTTCAACTACTTCTAATTACCTATAGCTTGCAACAGCCACAACAAAATCAAGTTTTGGAAGGGTTCCAAAATGTATTCTAAATGCTTTTGACCACTGACTTGACTGATTTAATTGTTTTCAATGTCCTAAATTAGCTGATTTTACCAAGAACGGGACCTACCTGTTGAAAGGTTTCTCCGAACACTACGTTCAATGAACCCCACGGGACTTGAATCGGTTACTAAGTGAATAAAATACAAGTGTGCTAATCTCTCGTCCAGGTGGATGTCTTGATCTTTGCCTTATTAAAAATGAGTGCGTGTTAACATAGAAAGAATTTAACAAAAGCACACAAAATAGACGATATGAAAAAAAAAAAAAAAAAAAAAACTAACCCATAAGTTGAAATTCAACCAAGTATGCATTGAATTGAATATTATTTAAGGCCTTTTGGCATCTTCGGCTCAGGCCGGGATGGGTTAGGTAGACGATGAGGAAGATATAAGCCAGGGCCCTTCTTAGGGTATTAGCACGGCATTCGCCTGGTGAAACTGATAAAAACCTTAGTCACAATAGTCGGCCGTGGGGTTCGAACACACGTGGCTATACACTGAAATATAGACACAAAACTTATAGTAGAACTTCGCCATAGTATTGCTGGGAGTTAGGTTCGCAAAGATATGTCATCTCTCTCTGAGATTTAAGAAAGGGCTCCAGCATCAGTATAGCCCATAAATATGCACTAACTTAAAACCATATCTCCGACGAGGGTATATCATTTTTTCAAAACGAAGAATCGAACAAGGAGAGGCTGTCACAATTGATTCTCGGCCAGTTATTGTAGTTGTGCTTTGCACAAGATTTCTGCCTTTACTAATGGATTCTTTTTCGTACTGACAAAAGCTTCCAGTAAACAACACCTCTCTTTTTAACAAGGTTTTATTTTAAAGAACTACTTAGCCTACTGGATTTGATGCAAACATTTAGTGAGTTACTTGTCAAGACTTTGTGTGCTTTCAAGTCATGTGGGCTTTTACTTTCCCAGTTCGCAATTGCAAGTTAAATCCGTAATATATTCACCGGTAATTTTACAAAATACGTACTGCAAACTCTTAAAATAATACGGCAGGATTGCAGTCTAAAAATAGACATTTCTATTATATTTTTCCTTGCCAAATACTAGTATCTGTCTGGAAACCTCTTCCGTCATAGTCAATCATAATTTCGAAAGAAATGTAAAATTTACCTTGGACTCATTATCTCTACAATACTTTGTTCACTTATTTAATGTAGCGCATTTCCAAAGTTTAATTATAAAAACACAATAATATATGGCGAATTAGAAGAAATAATTAAAAAAAAAAAAAACATACCCACCAAAAGTTCTGCTAACAAAAGAGGGAAGGAAATGTATAGTAAATATAAGCGTTAATTTATTTAAAGATTCATTCCCAATTTTCAGGGTTTTCATGGTGGTTCTTACAATATAAATAATTAAGACCAATTGTGTAAATAATCTTTTCAAATACATGCAGAAATTTTCTTTTGCAAATCACACACCAAAAATGATATTAGAACTTAGAACAGCACAAACCTTGAGACACTCTTCTTGTGAAGGGAAGCTTTCATAGTCGCGAGCATTCAGAGGAAAACTATTTAACTGCCTTGAGATTGTGGACACAGCCTCTCTAACTTTATTCACTCTGGTCACAAAATCGGAAGCCTGAGTTCCTCTTAAATCCTGTAAAGATAAATAGCTCAGAATAGTTAATCGAAAAACACACACCTGCGTAGCATAAGCAGTTCAATTGTGTTTAATAATTGATGATAAGCTGTCATCTAAGAATTTTAAAAATTGTAGATACACGTAATTCATTCTAAACTATCATGCTTAATGGGTTATTGAACGTAATGAAACAAAAAAAATACTACCTTACATAATACATATACCGACCTGAAGATATAGGTCATGAACATAGATAACAATTTCGTTAAAAAATTTGTAAACATCAATATGTGTGTAATGAGCGAAAAAAAAAATCATATGCTCAAATGGGGTTGGAACATGTGCTCTGTTCGGCTCATTTTTCGTTACACATCATTTATTAATTTCCATTTGTATGTCACTAAATCTGTCTTCTTATTTAGATATTTAGAATGCTGTTAATAGAACGTAAATAAATAAATAAACAATATATTGTTAATTGTTGTTATTACTATAAATGTTACACTATCTTTGCTCTGTGCTTTATAATTTATACTTTCAATTTATCTTAAATTCTTCTAATTATAAAGCAGAATATCGTGTTTGATTGTGAAAAGGAAGATAACATGGTAAGCCAAGCCCAACATTTTAAAGAAAAAATATTTCTTGATTAAAGCTACTTAAGGTTCTTTTAAATCACTCACAGTTTGTTTTTTAAAAGTTAAAAACTTTCGTTTCACTCGCTGGAACTTCATCAGTTGCCTTCTTCAAGTGTATAAAAGGTACTTGAGGAAGATAACTGATGCAGTTCCAACCAGTGAAACAAAATATTCTGCATTAAATTAAGTTTCCAAAAACAAACGGTAAGTTTAATGTAAAAGAGCCTTAAGTGACTTTAAAAAGACCGCCGTTCACTTCAGACAGTAAATAAAATATTTTTGATTATTCCTGACGTTCCGGTAAGAGAAACTGCCTGTACTTACATATTCATTTTCTCTTTAAAAAGCTAGCTACTAGTAAACCGACTTTTCTTTAGTAATTTCGTTACGTTTTATATTGGAAAGGGGTTAAAGTTTCCCCCACATTTCCTCTATACGTTTTCGAAGAATATGTTACACAATATGCGTATAGCTCTAAAATCATCTTCTATAAGGTTTTCCTTACACATTCTAATAAAATACGAAGTGATACTGCACTATTTCATTACCTTTCCATCAGTAACAACCTTCTCCTTCCGTTTGTCCTTCTGAAAATGCCTAAATTGAGAATGCACCTCCTCCCATTTTGTGTTGATATGAGTTACAACAGTATCTTCGTGCTTCACTTGCTGTCCGTCCAAATATTCGCATTTCTCGTTCAAACATTGTATCTCTCCTTGTTTCTTATCAAATTCTTCTTGAAGAGACTAATTGAAGAAAAAAAAAAGATTACTTATATATTGAAAAAAAAAAAAACACATCAAAACTGTGTAACTATACAGAAAAAAATCAAAGTTGGAAAACATTCCTTACTTTTTGAAACATTGAATAGATGGAACGAAAGGATTTCCTAAGTCTAGAAAAATTAAAAACTAGCAACACCGAACGGATATGTATAACAAACAGAACTCAGAAGATACTCATTTTATTTCCGAATAGAGCATAAATTCGATATTCCTATATTATAAATTTTCTTGACTTATAAAAGCTTTCCATCGGTCATTTTCTGTAAATCTGAATGTACACGTAATAGGTACTGAGTCGAAGATCACACCAATTGCAGAGCATGCTCATCTTGAATCTACCTCTAGAATGAAGTCATATTGTACATTAATATGAGCTGTAATTTTACCACAAACGCCATGCTGGAGTTAATTTTGACATCACTTCTTATTGTACAAAAGAATATTGAACAAGTCCTACACTATATTCACATGCAATTACTTCTTACAAGAATTTATATCAAAATTACTGGAACATTTACTCCTGGTAAAACTACACCCCACACTGATATATCACGTAACAATTTCCTATTTAAAATGTTGGTGCACGATTCATAATGATGGCTATGACGGCTATATCTCCAGCTAGTAGTACCCCTTTGCCCAGTATTTACTAATATCAATTGAATTTCCATTGTGTCAAGTGCTCCAATAAAAAAAAGAGCCTCAACCACTTCACACCTGTCGAGCCTCACTGCCAGTCATTCAAACTGAGGCTTTCTAGAGTTTTCCTCAGTTCCACCAGGTGAAAGCTGGGCTTGGCAGCTATTTTAGATAGCTCTGCCCCGGAAGAGTGATCGCTGAGGAAAAGTTGTCAATTCAGCCCAAAAAACTAACAAAATTAAAAGAAAAATCAATTGCATATGACACTATCTTTTAGAGGAATATAGTTTCAGGAAAACTGAATTTGCCACTACATTTCGGTAACATTCATAAGATATTGACATATCATCTAAAAATTGCGAGCAAGATTGAAGACGGCCGACTTTAAAATGGCGGTCATGATGATAATACCCTTCATTCAACAGATTGTGCCACCTCATTCCCAGTACCAATTTCTATGCATACAGTTCCCATTCCTTCAACTGTTTCTAAAAGAAAAGGTAGTTTCTAAACTTTTAGTTTCCTTTGTATTTAACACGTATGTCCACTCCAGAAACTAAGAGATACAAGTGACATTGACGAAAAAATAAAAAATAATTTTGGACGTAATCCTTTATATATAACCCGAAACATATGTGACACAAAAATGTCATATTTTGAACATGGATAAATTAAGGTCCAAGGTGTCTTCGTACCCAATATGGCAGTTTTATGTCATATATTTCGGATTACCTCGAACTATTATTTTAATCATCAATGTCACTTATACCCATTGGCTCCTGGAGTCGACATATGACATCTTACCCCACTTCATTTCATACTATTTAGAAGCAACTAAAAGGATTTACTTCATTAAGGAGGAAGAGACTATAATAAGGGGAAAAAATATATCAAGTACAGTATTACATTTATAGATGAATTGTTTTGTGTTTTTTTTCCTTACATAGAGTAAAAAGTCAGTTTAAAACATGCTGGAAGATCTGCGAAGAAAACTGAATGAGGTATATTCATCAAAAGAAGCCTCACGTAAACCTGACAAGCAGAGGTATCGATACAACATAACGTATACTGATTAAATCAAATCACGTTCGACGGTTAAGGAATAAAAAACAAACCGTTTTTGTTAACAACAGCAGTAAAGACAATAATAATATTTGAACTGCATTCTATGATAACTGGACAATGTTACGAAGACCACAATAATGTTAAACAAACTTACCTGAAGCTGTCCTTCATCATTATTAGCTTGTTCCAATCTTTTTCTAACATCCCTTAACCATGCCTCGAGTTCTTCAGCAAGTTTATTATACTCCTTTAACTTGTCTTCAGCCTCCTGAGCTTCAGTTCTTCTTCTCTGTTGAGTACAATTAATTACTTTAACAAAAGATAATTACAGTAATACAATACATAATAATTAAAGAAAGAGGGTAACAAATATTGGAAACTAATAAGTACAAGTGGCTAAGGAGCTTTAGATCTGACAAATACAGAACAGACAATCATAGTTGAAAGCAGAAATAAGTATAAAAGCCCTGTTTCTTTAGTTCTTCTTATCAAGCTACAGGCTTTTGGTTGTCTATTAAATTTGTTCAAGACCATCTTTGGGATTTTCTTGTTAAAAATAGACGTGTTGTTACATTTGTATTTAAATATTGAGATTGTGGTATATTATTTAGTTTTGAAAGCAAAATCGAAATCCAGAATTTTAACTAGAACCTAAAATTAGATTTGAAAAGAAAAATGTCACGTGTATAGACCTGTGCTGTCTCTTGTTAGTGTTGCGTTCTAAGGAAAATAAAAATTTCGTTCTTAACAAAATTGCACACCAAAATGCAATATTTTATATCATAAATAATGCACTGGCGAATCTGTGTTTTGTGGGTGATAAATGACGTTCTGTTATAAAATGATATAATTATAACTATGAACGAAATAATAACTTCGTTACAATTCTAGAAAGGGATAATTTTCCATTAAATGGAAAAGTCCAAACACGGGAAGTTGTTAAGAATTAGCAAGCATGTAAGATCGACCAAGCAAATCCAACGTGCGTTCTTGCACATTCAACCCACTTACATTTCCAGCACCAATCAGAATCCACTGGCTCTAATCACTCAGTTTCATCCTAAACTAGTGCTGTTACCGCCCATAAAATTCATTGTATCTTATCATCCTAAACTAATGAAGATCAAACAAATTTTGCGTTCCCTCTTTGATATTCTCTAATATGATCCCGATACCAGATCAGTTCTTCCCATCAAGTCAAGATTAGTTTTTTCAGCACTCTCCCAATCTTAGAAACATCTTAGTCCACATTTATCCTTCCTCCCAGTTGCCTGCAGTTCCTGGCCACACATGAAATAACGATAAATATAAAACTTATGCTATTCTTTTTCTCCAACTATCTCCATCATCACAGTTGATAGCACCTTCACTTTATATCCTAAAGGGATTTGCCAAACTTAGAAACGTCATATACGTCCTCACTCGAACAATCTGCCGTCCTTTTTATTCGGGAGAAAATGATAGTTCCTTAAACTTCAATCAATATTCACATTTATATTTCCATCAGCAACAGATCTGATGCTGCAGTTTCCGCTGATTTTGATACGAATATTTTCGTATCGCTGTGATTCATTCAAACCCTATTCCCTATCACAAACACATCTACACGCAGTTTCTGGAAAGTAACCTTCATTCAGGATTCGAGAGTATAACTGAAACTCGCTGTAAGCCTGCAGTAATTTTTACTTTTTTTTCTTCCTCAACATCCGCGTTTCCTTAGTTTATATCTGATTTATTTTCTTCAAGACTATTATCCCGTTGTTTTTTTGTTGTTTTTTTTTTTCATTTCAAGTATTCCATACATATTTTCAAAATAGTTATTTTCCATTTTATCGGGATTCTGTTTCCTCTCCTGACTACCACTTTTTCTGATCGAATCTAAACCAGGCTCAGTTCTGTACACAAAACTTTCCCAACAGTACTTGCGTGATATGCGCATGTCTGTTATCTATGTCTGATGCAGAATTTACTTAATTATCTTGGAACTGTTACTCTACCATCTATTCGACCACATCTAACGCTGTCGCCCCTTCATCATCGATAATGAGACAAAATCTCAAAATATATACGCTACTTTTAATTGTGGGATATGTGTTTATTACAGAACGTTAATTTCTTCAGGAACGAACGTAAGTACTAAACTTTTACCTATTAATTTTTTACCAGGTATCAGTTGGTAACATGGCCGATCCTTAGCACCATTGCTCGTTGTCTGTCTCCTTTCTTATTACGTGAACACATCTTCGGTGAAACGTTGCCGCATTTTGATTCTTCTGTTTGTAAAGTTTCATGTACGCCTGCCTTGATATTCTGATATGTAAGTACCGTTTTTTATACATTATTTTACGATCTTATAAATTTTACCTTATACCTATCCGACCTGTTTCTATTTGTATTTTTAATGTTCTTACTTTTACAAAAGTTGTTTCTATGTATTGATAAGTTCTAAATGATTTGTACAAACTCCATGCGAAACATGGTCAATAGAACTAAACACATTTTGTATCGAACCAATCCATATAAGGTAGAATTGAATCAATTAACTCAAAAAGCTGCTTAGTTTTTTTAAAAAAAAGTATCACATCAACTTACTTCGGTTTCTGACTTCACTTCTTGCCACATCTGTCGAAGTTTGTCTTGACATGTCTTCAGGCGTTCTGCCATTACAGGATCTGTCGCATGAACTGTAAGGACCAGTCCATCACCTCGACTAATAAGAGTAGCTGCATCAGGAGCCAAACCATTCAGTTCTAATTCCAGAATCTAAAATCAGACATGAAGAAAAGACACATTCAACAAACGCAAGTAATAATGTTGCTACTAGTATTACTATTACTGCTAAAATTAAATCAAAATCATACGGTTCAACAGCCAATAAAGGCTCAAGGTATGATTTTCATTGTGTGATATGTAGTTAGTGCATCGAATCCAATCCTCGTGTGTTTTACTTTGCAGTCTTAGTTGGCTACTCATCAAACTAATTGGTACAAGCTGGATCAACAATGATGCGAGATGTTATCATTGACTGAAAGCTGGTTTAACTAACACGGTTTGACTATCCGGTTCTTATTTCATGACATGAAAATGAAAACGTTTCATTCCAAAATTGGATGACATATTAAATACTTTTATTAACGTTTCCTTAATCTGTATAAAAAAAAGCAAATGCCGTTTCCCCTTTTAGCTTTTACGTTGATCTGCAATTCTTATACGTTTTTCTCCACTCAATGACACTAGCAGGAAATTTAATCTTTTGTCATCTCCTATGAACTGACAAGCGAAATTTTGCAAGAAATATACAATCTTACATTTTCTCGGTTGGAAGGTAGGAAACAGTAAACAAAAAGTAACCACTGCTGTAACTGTAACGTAACTTTCACCTACACTTAACCTCACTCAAGTAACTTACAAGTGCTACAAAATTAATGTTAGTTCCTAACCTAACACAGCCCGTTAGAATGAGATGCTTTCATACTTTTAAAATACAATTATTTACTAACATATTAGTATTATTTCTCCTGCAAGTAGATGCTGAAAATCATCCAATACTACGGCATCATTGTCAGTAAGTGAGTATCTACGGTTAAGCACAGGGTACTCCTAGGATATTGTTCTTGCAGTGGTTTCACTTGTTGTCTACAATTTGTGCTATAACTGAATGTCAAACAGATTTAGTATTATGACTTAATGGCCAGAGTTTTCCGATGATACTAAGAATCTGTATCATTGATATGTTAGTCTGACTTACAAACAGAACTGTTCTCACATTAAAAGATTCATGTTTGTTCATTTTGTTTATCTTATTCGAAATTATGTTTAATAAAACATGTCACGCCCCTTTACAGTAGATAAATGGTACGCCTCTAGGAAATTTGAATAAGCAAAACTCTATTAACTTAAAGTTTTAATATCTTACAAGTACACGTGAGGTAAAATTAGGTTATTGTCATTTCTGTACGCTTTGATCTGATCTGATGTTGCTTAGTGTTGTCTGAGCAGTCTTAGTTCAAAGAAGACAGTAAAATTAACGTTAGCGTCAACGAGATGGGAATACGGATTCCATCCAAGCAGCTGAGTATGATGTCTGTCGAATCACTGAAATTACATTTTATTATTAATGCACTTGGCCATGTATGATATAAAATGTATCTGTACCAAAGTAAACAGTATGCTTAAGAAGTGTATGAATGGGAATGAATTTATCACCCTCAAGAATAAATACACTGCAAAATTGGTGGGAAAGAAATAATTAATCGGTTGTCTATGTGATGGTTCGTCTTACAGAATATTACAAGACTCTTACATCTACAGAACAGCAGTACAATCTAAAGGGATAAAGAAAAGCTTTACTTTAAAGTACAAGACTTTACGGACTATTTCCTTACCTCCAGTCTCTTAGCAGGATCCCTCTCCATATCCACGTTCTTCACGCTTGTCAAAACTTTGTCCATCCTTTGTAGCATGTCGTTTGTTGCTTTTTCAAACTCTACGACGTCGCTATTATCAGGAGTCGATGATTGTTCCACCCGATTTGCACTCAACACTGGCGAAGTCGCCACTGTTAGTGCTAGCTGAGTTTCTGGAATGTAACTAGTATTGGTCGTTACTGAAGAGACAGTTGTTGTCACAACTGCAGCAACTGGTTCAGGGGGTGGAATCGAAATATGAGCTATCTGTGTCTTCGTTTCCTCCACTTCGACAACACGAACTTCCTTTCCAGGGGAAAGCGCAGCCTGAAAGTATTTAGTTTTGCTTTATTTGCTAATATAGATACACATTTTCAGTTACACCATAGAGAAAGAGTATTGCAAATAACAGAAGTAATACATGATTGATAATGCTCTGAAAAAGAGAAAAGTATGAGATGAACAAACGAAATCGAATGTCAGAGGATCATTTTATCTCAGAAATCCACAGAAAACTGTTAATTAAATGTTACAAACTTACAAGTTAAATCCTTACAGTAGTTTTGTACGTACTTTTATTTATTTCACATTGTCATTTAACGTGTAACGTAAAAGTAATTTCCTCCCTTGCTTGCACCAAACGGCCGTAGCTCTCTTGACAGAGCGATGGCATCGAATTCGGAAGGTTCTGTTCGGACCAATGCGAGATTTACCTTCAAACTAGGCCAAGGTCGATTACATTCGTACATTCCCCCCACCCCCACAAACTTCTATCCTAGCCTGAGTCAAAGAGATGCTTAAAAGGCATAAATAAAAATTACTTCCTTCACTCCTTCCTCGCTTGACTTATGATGACAATGAATAAGAGAAGAGCAAAGCTTGAGAAAACAGAGAAAAGACTAGTTAAGGCATTGTATTTGTAGAGAAAAGACAGAGAAAGAAGAAGGATGAAACTCAGACAGCATATGTAGAAGGTTAAACTTCCTATGAGAGTCCTACCATTACGGACAGATCATGGATAGTGACGAGGGGCTTCCTGACGCAATTTTCATGCAGACTTTCTCAGACACTTACAGTAGATAACTTGCTGTCCCAATAGTTTGGAAGTTACTATGGTGCAAAATTTAAATTTAGGAGCAACTTTTCAAGCGTAAATTACACCAAAGTATGAAGATAAACGATGAAACCCACGCAAAATTTGTAACCAAACTTCTATCAGAGTTTATTGTGGTCACGGAAATTGGAACTCAACAATAATAAGGAAATACAATGATTAGCATGAAAAACAAGGTCGTGTTTACATGATTATACGAGTAACAACAAAATGCAACAGGAACCATTCAAATTCACTGAACTCGGTTTCTGAGAAACTTAAGCGTTCAGTCCTATCTTTCTAACCAGTTTACCAGAACAAGAAAAAAAAATGATCTGTTAGAATACCGTGAAAGAGGTATTAAATGCACTTCTTAGAACTTTTCAACACATAGACGGAAGTTCGTTTCTAAAACTGTCCTTATTATATCCAGTCACTCTGAGGATCAATTTCTGTTGCTTGTTTCATTTACAGCATTAACCGAAATAAAAATAACAAAAGCAATTAACATTATTTACACGGCCCAACAGCCTGTGTAACTCATCATCCACCCATTTCACTAAATCTATTGATATGAAAATGGATTTAAATGGAAAAGATATTACACATTACGAACGGCACACTTATTAATATTTTTTTACAATATCATAAGTTCCTCTCGTTCAAACAGTCATGAACGGACAAGTCTAAAGTATTTCAAAAACACAATTATTTTCTGAACTAGAATATTTCTAATGTATGTGACTGGACCGGGGATCGAACCCTGGACCTTTGGGTTACCGTCCCAATGCGATACCACTGCACCACCCAGTCGACCCGCTTCCCAATCACACACCTTGTAACTCAAAGGTCCCGGGTTCGATTCCCGGTCCAGTCACATAATTTTCACTCTTTAATATTAATTGTATCTGTACCTACAGAGGCTTGATGTACAGAAAAAATCGGAAGTTGCCCCCATTTCAACTTTAGAATATTTTTACTGACATGAAATGAAAGTACCTCTCAAATTAAATTGCGAAACTCACCAACGATTCCTTGATCCACAGTAAATATTTCACAACTCTGAAGCCTAACGCTTGATGATAATAATAAGCTGGAATATCACTTTCGGTAATAATAAAAGCTTCACTAAAATGTTATAGCTATTTGAAACTAACGAATACGAACTTACCTCACGAAGTTTCTGTTTCAAGAAATAGACATAGAATTATTTTAATTACAGAAACGAAATGTATATATCTAAGACAGAATATCAAACAAGTTACCATTTGATGCGTCTCAATCTCACGTAGTGTTAGGTAATTTCGAAATTTGGTCTCAAGTTCTTCCTTAAAGATTTTTTTTTTTTTCCGTTAAAATCCGTATGTAGTTACCTACATTCTTGTCGTGATCTAATGAAGTATCCTACTTCATTAGGTAATAGAAAGTTCTACGCCTCAAGTCAAAAGCAACATTTTGTATGACACCATTTGGTTGAAATTTCGACTAACAGCTAAAGTATAAATTTTACAATCATTCTCAGAAATCTTAACAGAATGGATGAAAAACCACGAAACTGCTCTCGAAACTAATTAAAATGCGTAGTTGCTTGTCATATCTCAGGAGTTACTGACCTAGCTAGAAGTACTCTTTTTTGGACAAGAAAATACAAAAAAACTAAGTCATTTGCTCGTATTAAGGAAAAAATAGAGCACTTGTAAAAAATGTCAATTGAGTATTTGTCTAGTAGAACGATATGCGGAGTTGGGAAAGCGTAGTCACGTGAAAATGGGTCTCCATGGGACTTATAAGAACCCGTATGAGAGCTAGATGAAGAAGTTAGAAGACTTCATTGCCAAATGTAGCCAAACAGAAGTATCGAGAAAGTATAATACTGGGGTAAACTTACTGGAGAAGAGGAATTAAAAGGACCTCAAACCTTCAATGATATGAAAATTAGGTACGAAGTAATCGAGCAATCAACATTTCACTTCCGGTAAGTAACTAACGAAGGTGATGATCTGCATATATTTACAAAGTTGTTTCAATTATCACAACAGTTCTTGCTACTTGATGTTAACACAAGACCATCAACTACAACTTATAGACTTTCTGTTCACCAAACTACTCGTTTTAACTACTTGTTGAAAACAAAATTATAAACTATCTTCTCCATTAAATTGCTCTTATAATAGCTCTCATTCTACTCCTACTAGCATTTTTTTCAATTATAGTATTAACTTTTCTTGTTTTTGATCTTGTTAGCTTTCAAGCTAAGACGTGTACCTGAAACTTGAAATGTTTTCGCCACAAAGTATTCACGGATGATGTATCAAAGTACCATTCCTGTTTAGCTTAATGCTGACATGTATATAATTAATTTTCCTGGTAAAAAGAATGCCCATACCAAACGTTCAAGCATAAAATCTAGCAATGTCCTGTTTGCCAAAAATAGTACATTTAAAAAATGCATTACAAGAGTACTAAAGGGAGGAAAATTAACTATAATAGGTTTCAAATATTCCCTACACAAGCAAACTCAATCACTCTTTAAGCATTTTCAATCATTTGGTACAGATATCATGCGATCCCCATTTACACTAGCTATTAACCAAAAAAATACTTGGTAATCATGCAAAATCTTCAAGCACAAGAAGTATTTTGCTTGAAATAAAATCATGTAATATGTCAGCCCTAACTACTGAAAACTCCATGTGTCTTCCTTTCAGTAAAGCAAACCAATAAAAAGAAGCATAGCAAGCTTTCATGTCTTCTTAGGTAACGTTACAACAACTACCAAGCAAGTATACCAGAATTGTCAAAGAACTAGTAGTCAATCAACTTTCTTCCATTTTTAAATATAATGCCATAATATAACTGTATTATTACAACGTTAAGCCCGTGTCGGTTTAGTAATTATGCAAACCTTTTAAATAGATTTCGTAAACGTTTTTAAATCACTAAATTTAGATATTAAAATGAATATTAAGGGAACTATTCCGTTAGACACACTCATGTCAGATTTCTCATCTAATAACAGTAATTTTAAATGTTAAAACATTTACTGCTCTAATTCATACATTAGCATAATCACCAAAGAAAGATATGGGCTTCAAATTGTAATAATTATTTTATTTTTTGATCATTTATAAGCATCAAAAGAACATAGATCTTTCAAAACATATTACTCTCTTATCAAAAGGAGAAGCAGTCATGATTCATTCGCTGAAGCTTTTTTTTTTTTTAATTTTTTTGGCGGTGGACTCCAAACTTTTTTTCTTGTTAAGATTTTAGGAAATCTTATCAACTTCTAAAACTTATTAACTACATGCACGCTCTTCTTCCGTAGCTTATTAACCTAAATTTGTCAAAACATATTTAAGTAGTAAGTGTTTATTACATCACAATGATTTAAGCTGAAAAAATAATAATAAAATGGATGAACAAGTCACCTTACTCTCCCTTTTGCAATGATATATGTGTTATTTTTTTCCTCTTTATACATAGTTCAAATACGCTCATTCCAAAATAGATAAACCCATGTTACTACGTATTTTGTTATTTTAAAAAAAGGGAGAAAAGAGTCGCAAAAGGAAAAAAACGAATTTTCTTGTTTCGGTAATAATCACACAATTAATTTTCCTCTAAAACAGAAGATAAATCCAGTAGTTGAACCTTCGAATGCACAGAGCAAGGACGTACTTTCATTTCAGTTTTCACATTCATCGCTATTTATCTACACGATTGAAGTTACCATTTAGATCATAACAACATCAAAATTCCCGAAAAAGCTCAAGTCCCTTTACAAAATCAGGGACCATTCAACACATTAAACTAACGAACTGTTAACTTCTTAAAAGCAGAAGAGAACATTATACAACTGTTTTACCTGAAGTCCAATTTCGAACGAAATTGGTAATTTTGCTCCGAAAATCAATGCTGTGACTTGTTCATGCAATGTAGCGCATAAAAGAGGCACAGATCATTCTCATGATTAGTTACGCTAGATATTTTACTTCATAATACATTAAACCTATCGCTTTCAAGACTTCCTTTGCCATTAATAGAGTTAAACGCAACAGAACTTTGAACGCACAGGCATCGTTTGTTTAGTTATGATTATCTTACATCTTTCTTTACCTGTGTGTATTGAAATATTGTTCTATTAGCGCAATCCTCCATAACATCAATAGTTTTCTAGAATAATAATAAAAAAAAATACAAGCACAAAATATAAGTTTTTTTTTTTAATACAAAATAAAGACGACTTTTATTTTAACGAACAATATTTGAATATATTTGTTTGTGTAACGTACCGAAGCGCCTTCTGGAAGAACAACGATTCTAAAACTGAAATACGAAACTTCATTCGGAATAATTTGTGTCGAACTGAGGAAATATGGTCTTTCCTGAGGATAGATCATGCATGGACAATACGCCAGGTACACCGGTGAGGTTTAGAAAGAATGAGTGTGGAAAGCAAGATGCAGAATTTGAGTTCTGTGACACCGACGGCATAACAATTCTGATGGTAGCTCTAATTTAGGGAGAAAAAAAATGGCGTGGTGACTAAACACGTCGGTATCGAATATAGGGAACAGTGTACAAAGATCGTAGACATCACAAAAGGAATAAAATATGTTACGCAAGTTAGAAAAATACTAAGATTAACAATATATAAAGGTAATATATAAGTCTACCCTTTATTCTAGTTTATTCTAAAAGGAAAGGAAAGAGTAAGAACGGCATATGAATATTGTAATTTCAAGAAATTACTCTTAAATTTGTCTCACATGCACTTCCTGTTTGGCTCTCCTAAAACAGTGTCTCCGTAACTCTGACAGTGACCATATACTCGAAAAATTTACGATAAGAAAAGAAGAGAAATTGAGAATTAACTTTGACAGTTTTAAGAAGAAAGCGATGAAAAGAACGATTTTCACTATGATCTGTACGGGTTATTTTTTTTAAAAAAAAAAAAGAAGAAGAAGAAGAGAACGAAAATGAATTACATTCAGAAAACCAAATTCGCACAATTTCCCAGTAGAACATGACTAAGTTAAGACAAAATAAGAAAACTGATGGCATACACATCCTCAAAAATACCATTTAACAGAGACCCCACACAGTAATTGATTCCAGAAACCTTGAAATTATGCCAGTATACAGTACAGAAAGAAAGACAAACAACATTCCAGGACAGAAAAGTTTATATAAAAGACTATTATGAAAAGAAATAACGGAAGATGAAAATACCAGAAGCAAACACAGAGTTTGCAAATGACAAAAATACATTAGTTGTATGAAGTGCTGGGGTTTACATATCATTTTCCTTCTGTCTGGACAGATAAAGAACGGATGTGATTCTCAGGTCAACCCAAACGAAGACATCAATTAATACACACTACTATACCTTGATGATAGAAATAACATATGCCATTTAAAAGATACGATAATTTTAAATACGTAGAAAAAAAAAATATCTCCTCCCTTTATTCCCTCAAGTCTTTATATGTGTACTCTGTATACATAAATAAAAGATTACAAATTTGTAACGAGTTAAGTGGGCAGAAAAAAAGACTCTCTTTCAAATGTTTCGCTTGATTTTAGTGCTTATAATAAAAAGAAACTAATAAAAAATAAATAAAATTTAGGATATGTGCTTATGTGCGTTAAAAAATCGAAACATACCTTGTCCATAAGATGTTTGATGTTACAGAAACTTTCATCATCATCATCATCAGAGCTTGAACTGTTGTTTGGTTCAAGTGGTGATTCTGATTCAGAAAACACTAGAACGTCATCGGTCTCTTTGTCACTTCCATAGAAACTGTCATCATCTTCAACGTATGGTGTAGGTACCGAAGAACTGGATTCACCATTTGTTACTGAATCATGCTCAGTTCTCACAGAAGACGTTGTGCTACTAAAATTGCCAATAATTGTGTATGTTTTAGAAACGTTAATTTCTTTCTTAAGAATGACTTCCTTAATAGGTGTTTCGTTTGCTTGTAATGATGAATGATGCATGTCTTGAATCTCTGCAGTCATCATTGAGTTCATGCTATGTTCTTCATTCTCTCGCCTAGTAGGCCATGCAGTGATCTCTTCGGTCCTGTTCACACGATCAGTTACTTGGAAGCATATGGGTTCATCAACATTAGTAGCAGGTGTAGGGGGTGGTGTGGGTGGGACATGCAAAGCAGCGGAACGTTCAGGTAAAGCTATTTTGGGTGGAGATTTCAGTTCTATTTCAGTTAGTAGTTGTCTGAACGTTTGACATGCAGGAGAACTTGGATCATGTTTATTTTCACTCACCTTCAGTTCTTCTTCATTTCTTTCAACACTAGGGATTATTTCTTGGCTGTTAACACTGATTTCACTATCACTGGTTGTAGCTTCCGGTTCTAATTGTCTTTCCATGATGTCCTCTTGGTGATGTTCTGCTCTTCTCTGAACGCAGGGAGATAAATCCATCTCGGCAGCAGATTCTTCAGGTTCAGTTTCCGTGTCTATTATCTCCACCATTTCAACAACTTGTGGATTGAAATGAATTGTTTGATGTTGAGGTTGTTCACTTCGTAAGAATGTACTTTCCATAACTGTTTCTACTTCTGTTACACCACGGATAATTTCCATTGCTTTCACTTCAACTACTTGACACTGTGATTCTTGTTGTTGTGTATCGAAATAATTGTCACTTCCATCACTACTTGTGTACGACATAGCAGTCAAAGTATCATTACTTACTTGCGAGAACAAAGAACTGTCTTGTGCTAATCGGAATGTATCGCTCTCGTCTTCAGGTTGGCGCATCGGTTCAGTTTCATTCGTAAGTTTTCCTTCCGAAGATTCTTCCATTGGAAAATCAACAATGGGTTCTTGTGTCACGTTACTTGATGACACTTCCATTTCATCCTCATGAGATTCATCACGTCCTGACATGCCTTCCACAGTGATATCACTGTGCTCCTGTTCAATTTTGGAGGCTTTCACTGGTAGAGAAATTACTAACTCCACATGCTGGATATCGGAATTATCACTCACATTTTCGTTTGAATTATTGTCCAGATCAACAGGTTTGATTGTCGCATTAATGATGGCAGTTGCTACAACATCTGAAGGAGCAGTGGCCGATGGTCTTGAAATAGTTACCGTAACCTCCTCCAATTCTTCAATACTATACTGTCTCCGCTCTGCAGCAGTTTTCTGTGACGATAATTCAATAATTTCTTCTTCCATCTGTCTATTATTCTGCTCTTTCTCTGCATCTTCACCCACTTCAGTTAAGAAGACAGTTTTCTTAGCAGATTCATCATCTTCCATGTTTTCGTCCACTGTGGTTCTTTCGCTTGTATCAACGCTGCTAACCTCACTTTCTATTGTTTCATCTTCAAAGGCAGGATTAAAATAACCCAAACATTCCACTTCCATCCTACCATCATCAAAATCCACTTCGCTATAAACCTCTCCAGATACATTACAAATACCCTCTTCTTCTAGTTTATTATCCGCGTAAATATCTTCTTCAGACACCACGGATTCTTGTGGCTCCGTGACCGATATCACCGGAATTTCTTTCAGAACCGTAACAATCACACCATGTTCTCTCCCAAATAAATCTCCAGCTTGCTGTATTTCAATACCTTCCGACATTATGTCTGTTTTGTCTTCACTAACATCTTTGCCTAATTCAACGGGAACAACTGCACTGCTGACTTCACCTCCCAAACCGTCAACTCTTTGATTCCAGCCCTGGAAAGATAAGTTTCAGGCTCTTGTAGAACTGGCTTAATCTTTCTTTTGTTGTTACGTTAAAAAAAAAGTCCCATTACCACCAAGTGTTTGAAGGTAAAGACAGAAAAAACTGAGAAAACACCATGAAGCCAGTAGCCAAACTCTTGCATGATAGATAGCATACATACACACACATTCACTCGTGTCAGTAGAAGTTATATACATACATGCTGCGCAGAATATTTCGAAAATCTTTTCAGTTTTCTAAGGCTGGAAATGTCTTGAACGATTAAGCCAGACAGCAATGTTTATCAACATGCGCACTATTAGACAATGAGTCAGTCATTTGTTAAGGCACCAATTAGCCATCACCACAGCAGAGTTTTAGCAAATCCTTCTACGCCAATGGCATATCCATTTATCATCCAGTTAAAAAAGAAATTATAACAACAAAGAGTGCGGATATATACAAGCATCACTATAAACATAACTGCTACAGAATGTAGAAAAACACTCGTAAGTCATGATGCAGTTCAAAGTAAAAATTCACAATGATTTTCAGAAGTAAGTGCACTGAAAGCGAATACATATATATCTATATATAAAAAAGACAGTTTGTTGCAATATGTACATGATTTTAAAGCGCTCAGAAACAATAAAAGATTTGCTGGAGATTAGGGAGAGACCATGTTGTGTCATTTTTGCATGGTGATATATACGGTCCACAGAAACAAACAGAATGAAAAGTAGAAATCACAGAGAAAGATGCGTATGTACATATGAACCATAAAAAAAATCGTGAATAGATGTGAATCACGCACACATATGATTGACAGAGAAATATCCCCAAGCCTTATGAAGTAGTTTAAATATAGAACATACACATAAAAACAATATTCTGAATGTACCATACTTCTATACAAACTAATCACACACTAAATTTGCACAAAAAAAAATATTCTTACACTGTATATTTATTAGTTTAAAGAAGCAGGAAAATGCACGTAAAAATATTTTGCGATACTTTCAGCTCTGCAAGAAAACAAAAGAAATAATACGTACATTCATCTAGCCATGAAAATAAATTTATTCCCCAATTTACAGCAAACTTTCAATGAATCAATTCAATGAACTTGACTTGGAAACATTATGCGACTAATTTTTTGAAAACAGTTGGAATTTCGGCGTAACATTCGAGTTACTTACTCGAAAATAACAAAAATACTCATAGTTCCTAGTAAATGAAAAGTCCTGCAAAATATTTTTGTTGCATATTTTTCAGAAGAAAAAAAAAGCTACACTGATTTCTTGAAAGCAAAACGAACAGAAAAGCACACAAAAGCCACGTAAAAAAGTACAATTTTTTAAACTAGATATTTTTTTCTTTTTTTAACTTGTACAATTTTAGTGTTATTTTATTCTTTAAGAATTGAATGTATACATTTTATATTAATATAATAATTTAATCTTGTGCTAAAATACTTGTAATTATTTTGAGACATCAGATTTTCAATTATTTCACTCAGTAAACTGTATTAATTGTAACAGTCACTAAATTAAGTTTCTAGTTACTCCTGTCATAATTTGTAAGTTTCTGTTGCTCTTCACAACGTAATTCTTTTTTTCTAAGATCTTTAGTTGTATGTAAATATTGAAACGACAAGAAATTCAAACAGCAATAACAAAATGATTTGTTTACTTTAGTTATTACAAACAATTTTGCTCCCAGGTTTCGTGTTTTTCAAGCCTACACTTTCAAAGTATACGACATAAATGCATAAACTGAGGAACCTATACGCAAGGTAAAGAATCACTACTAATATTCTGTCACAAAGTATTTTAAATTATTGTGTCGAACAATTAAAATTATAATGTAAACAAATCTGTGGTACAATCACAGTGATAAATTATAACAAACAGTGGAACTATCTTACCTTAAAGTTCCTCATCTTGAAAATGTAAGTGTTAATGATCCACGAAAAGAAAGACCAAAATTAAAACCGTGAGGTTGCTTCTAATAACTAATACTAAGCAAATTATAATGACGTCACTAACGCACGGAGGAAAATAAGTATCAACAAATAGGAAAGAATAACCTTTGAAAAATTATTGTAATCGTGCTCTTACAGTTATAAAGAGGACAGCTACGATATTTTTTTAAAGGTACGCAAGCAAATTATGTTTGCAGCCTCACTGCATATGGGTCACTTTGAGAAAAGAAATAGAGACTTGCACTGTATACAGAATGAAAACAGCAACACAGCACACATCAATGGCAGCGATTGCATGTTAGAAGTGGGAAACAAGTTAGTTGTCCTGCACTAGTCAGGAGAGATTACATAACTAACAGAAGTTAAAAGGGCGGAATAATGTAACTAACAAAATATTTTCTTGCACACCATCTACATACAATAAAATATATCTTGTTATACTACTACAACTGGACAACGCCAATGTGAATTAGCAACAAACATACACTGTAAAACATGTGAGTAGATAAAAGAAAAGTCTCCGTTATGACAAAATTGCTAGCAAGGCTTAGAAAAGACAGCTAGTATACTCAAGTTACAAAAACATTGATGATGTGAATTTTTTAAAATTTACAGCGTTCTTTATTCGAGTGAACTGTTTAAAACAATGTATGACATGTATTTCCCAGTATGAATATTATGAACAAGTTTACACTATATCTACGTTCGCACTGTACACGATATCTTGTTTACGTCAGTGTGTATTCTGATACTATTCGGATGTTGTGAAGAAACTCAAAATACCTTGTGTCCAGTGTTCTTTTAAATACTTTTACAATTTTGAAGTTTATATTTGGGATCAAGGAGAGGACACTAAGAGTTGGTGGATTACGCGATCACTATTTCACCACCACGCTTAACAATCATTTTTCTGGATTTTTCAGAGATAATAATTTTGGCGTTTCTATCACAAACTCTTTTAAACGCCTTTTACATACAACCAATCGACAGCTTTCGGGGAAAATGAGGTGGGGCTGACGACACCCTCCCTAATTATCTTATGATAATATTTGAACATAATCATAGCAGACCCTCTAAGATCGTAAAATTAAGGTTAGTAAAGCTACGATTTCTAAATCTAGATGGCAGCACTACCATCGTATATGTCTAATGTATTTCTTCCTTGTACGAAATTGCAATCTTGCTTCTACAAATTCAAGCCTAGTCGCAATTTCGTACAAGGAAGAAATACATTACAGACATACGGAGATAGTGCTGCCATCTAGAGTTCGAGATCGCTGCTTTACACTAACGGACGACTTTTTTTCTCATATCCGAGAGAAGTTCATTCCAACCGATATTACGCCTCCTCTTTACAAGCACACCTACGATCGTATTTAAATTCTAATTTTGTGATCTATGATAGATGAGTAAATTAATTTATATGCAAGCAGACAGTTAATAACATTACTGTACTTATTTATAAAAAAATATTGAGTGAATCAGTAAGAAGATCCAAAGTTTGAAAACATATGTGTATTAAACAAATATATAAAAAGAACAGACTTGCTCAAGACAATAAGTGAGATTTCAGGTGTTTCTCAGAGTTGTGTTTTAAAGCCATGCGTATTACTTTAAAGTAATCATATTTACTTATTTCTTTTTAAAAAAGAAAGAGTTGTGTGAAAAGGGCTAAATAAATGTCAGTAATAATATCATGCAAAATTGTTTATATAATATAAAGAAAAAAAAATCTGTTACAAAGAAAAACTTGACTTCTGCAGTCTTAACTCTAGGCTCAAATCTTGTTTCCATTTCAAAAATCTTATTTTATTTTATTATATTAAGAAATTTCCTACTATAATCTTTGAAACTGAAATGATTTGAACTTCTGAAGCGATTGGATAACGACAAAATGTTACCTGAATTCTTTGGGCGACATCTTCCCAATGCCGATTAAATTGTACCAAATCCGGTTCAACTGTTCCATGTTGACCCTGTAACTGCATCAGCTCTATCGCCAAATCCCGCAGGGAGTCCACTCGGCACTTCTTTGAGTAAAGAGCAGTTTGTAGCTCCTGCAAAATTGATATTCGAGTATAACATATCATATGATTATGATGTATGTTCAACTGGAGGTAGGTATATGGTCCGAGGATCCCTTGGTAAGGTGAACCAATGGTAGTTTGTCACTGCCTTCCATCGGGTGAAGATGAGATATCCTAAGGACAGGATCTAGGGTTTAAAGTGTATTACAAACAAATTTTGTGCCAGCGGATGACGAAGCCAGGACCCCTTGATTACAAAGCAGCGAGCGTTACGAGTCATTCACTGGGAACACAAGATATGCCCACGTATAAAGGAAAACAAAATATTATGAGACACGAGTGTATGAAAATTCCTGAAGCGGGCTGTTCCACAGTTGTCTAGTTTCTATGAATATTCTGTGAACAAAACCATTATGTACATCGATAATGCTGCCTCTCATGGTATTTCAGGTAAGCAGCTAAATAAAGGTGCTGTTTATATATAGCAGCTGGATGTAACCATAAAATACAGATATCATGCCACATATCCATCATCTGGTTATGGATCCACACCAGATCCAAGATCACTAACTTTGCAAGGAAGAACTGAAAGTGGAAATAATAAGTTCGCTAACGTTTTCTGTATTTCGATTCGGAGCTATTATTAAGAGTTATGTAACTACACAAGGAACTGAAATCTCCGGACGTGTTCAATAGTGATTCTTGACTGGAAGTGTTTCCGTTCAAATTGGGCCAGTACTCATATCTTAGTTCATTTTGTGATTCTGTGTGAACAAAGGCAGGTCAGTGAATGGAACTCCTTAAACTGGTTGAAACGAAAATAAAAAAAAAGTTAAAAAATATATTTAGCTGAGACAACTGGAGTAAGTGGAAATGGCATTTTGAGAAATATAAGATGAGATTTGATTGTTTCCGAACGTGTCCAGATAAAAGTGGTGTATTAAAATTATCAGATGAACGAACATCAAGAAACTGTACATGGGTGGAAAGAGACAATGACCGTACAGTAGCATTAATCGCTAGTACGCTCAGTTCATCGGCTACGCAAAAGAAATTTGGGACAATTGCGTGCTTATAAAACTATGGGACTATGTTAATAACTAAGTAATTTAATCTACAACGTGATTCGGAAATAAACAGCGTACTAAAGTGAAAAAAAAAAAACATTACTCGCTGGTCTAAATACGTCATTGTGGATCACAGAGTATGGCACTCGAACTGCTATACAGTAATACACGCTACGGTAAGTTGAGAGTATCATAAATTTATCAACGTGTAGAAATTATTGAATGATTACAACATTAACTATACAAGATATAATTACTAACCTTACATTCCTTAAAATGCTTTTCAGTTAACTGATCGGGAGTAAGTGCGTCTAATTGATTGAGAGTTTCCTCTGCAGTTTGTAACCAGTTTTTCAAATCGTCAATGCAGGTATTAAAATCCTCCAGGAGTGTGTTATCCTGTTCAGAGCCATTCTAAAAAAACAAACAAAAGCACATAGGAAAATAAAGCCGATCTAAGCTTTTACGAAAAGTACTAAGATAAAAAGACATATAAGTATTCTGATACAGGTAGGATTACAATTCTATAAATATATGACTTGAAGCGGTAAGTGATTCAAGAATTGAAAAAATTTCATTACGTAAATCATATCAAAAACTTCCGCATAATTTAACTGTTATCTCACGTCTTTATTATTTTTAAGAAAAAAGTTGGTCTAGAAAGAAGCCTGAAGTAAGTCTTTTAAAGTATTTTACGAATCTCTTCAAACCAATGTACTTTAAACCTAACTTTTGACAAATTATATTTTCATTTGGAACATACTTAGTCAATCCACTGAATTTAATCAGAATGAGGATCACCTGTCCACATCCGATTAAAGTTTTGTCGGCATACCGGATAGCTATTCATCCGGATTAAGCATAGCTGGATATACGTATATCATCCGTATTTTACCAGTAATCTGGGTATGATCCATAATCCGGATTTTACCTGTTATCTGGATTTTATCCGCCTTCTGGTATTATTCGTAATCCGGATTTTATGCGCCATCCGGATATATATAATCCGAGCTTATTTTTTATCCGGATAACAGACTTCCGAATTATGGGAATTTTGGGCCATCTCTAGTTCACCACTGCTTCACCACAAGTCAACTTTATCTTGTATTCATACACGACAAACTTTAGTGGACTGAAAGAATTATCTTGGAATTTTACTTAATTTGACGCATTCTAGGTAAGGGTAAGGGCATGCGTCATATAAAACAATGAGAAAATATATTAAAAAATAAAACTTACCTGAAGATTTGTCAATCGATTTTGCAATCGCATTTCAATTCTCTCCCACTGTCTTTCAATTTCTTTTACTCGTTCGTTCAAAGCTATAAGAAAGGCTGGGTCACACAAAGTACAAAATGTTTGATAAGATCCTTTTATGCTGTCTACTAAAGGCTTCCATTTTGGAAATTCTTCCAAAGAAATCTGGAATAGAAATGCCAGAATTGCGAGCTCAAACACAAACTGAAGTTACAAATTATTCAATCTAAATTTATTTCATAAGTTCTGCAATTAAGGGTATTTTCACGATGATAGCTGGCAATAACAAGATATAACAACAGTAACAATATAATTTTTACATCAAACATAACTAGTTCGAAAATCAGATCAGGATTTTCTTGGAAGGTCACAGATGTTGGCTGACCTAATTTGATGAAGATCATGACTCCAAGAAAAACAATCAATCTACCCCGTATAAAACAACCTTTCCTCTCTTATTATATTTTTTAAACCTTCGATGAAATTCACTGCAAGTTCTTTGTAAATAAATAGTCATAATAAATAAGTGGTTCGCATCTGGGCCCGGTTTACCTTTTCCATCACAGAACAAGCATCGCCAACTTACTTAAATCGAGAACATTAAGTCATAATTATTGATTTTCTATAAAGCAATACAATGCCATCAACTTTCTGAATAATCCTGTGGTTAGATAGAATATCTGTTTTCTTTCTGTAAGATCAGAAAATACATTTTCTATTTTTTTATGTAATATTACAAAGGTAAAATTATTTCGTTAATTTGTTTGTTAGAAAACATAATTGTATTCCATTTCAAGATTATGTGGGTGATACTCATTATCCATCTGTAATAATCCCTGTTCGGCTTCACTTTAGATACTCCCCCGAATCGTTCAAAACAGTGACGATATGTTAGGTTACGTTGGTTTGGGTTAGCTTAACTTGTATTAAAGTTACCTTTAACTAGGGTAAACGCCTGCAGTTCTTCGAAATTAGATCTGAAATAATGTACTGAACATGGTGATTTCTCGTCCAGGAAAGTATTTAAAGAGCATCCTTATGTTCACGCAAAAGGGCATTTTAAGTCATAATGTTCTCTTTGTGCCTGTGTGTGGATTTGTATAAATAAAAAATGAAGTTGTAAGATTTCAATGTAATCCCTAATAAATAAAGGCACTTCCATATCCTTTGAAAAAAAAAGAATTAGAAGACAAACCAGACATCACACAAGGAGAAGAAGCTAAGGGACAGACAATTTAAATCTGAAAGTAAAACAATATTGATAAAACTTACTTTTGCCGATTCCATTTCTGATTGCACATTTTTCGGAGGAATTGTTGCTTCACGTTGATCCAGATCTTTCTCAATTCCTTCCAACCATTCTTCTAAAGTTGTCATATCTTTCTGAAGATTTCTGGAGAGTTTTAAAGCACTCTCCAAACAGCTTTTGGCTTCTGTAATCTGGGATCCCAACTGAGATAAAAAAAAAAGCAAAGATAAGAATAAAAATGACATCGAACACAAATTAACATAAAGCAAACAATTATAGATTAAAACGAACTTTTTTAGGTTTTCACGACATGTTTCCATCTTATAACTTTTTTAAGAATTGTCATCATCCAGTAATTCTCCTACGACAGTTTCATCAACCTAGCTATCAACTTTCTCAGAGACGTAATGAAGTACGTTTAAACTTCTATATTATCGATTTCCAAACTTGATTTAAGTTAAAACAGTCCTCTTTGTTGAAGTTTTGATCAAGCATTCTTATTTCAATTGATTTCAATTACAGACAAATTCAGTCTATAATTTATTTTATATAAATGCTAGGTAGTTGTAATTTCAACATGTTGTATATCTACTTCTGTATTAATAATGTGTATCTTTGATGTTTGGCAGAACGATACAACTACAGTCGAAGTTGGAGGCTTCTCTAAAGACATTCACCACAGAAGAATGTCAATCATTAATATTTGGACTACCGAATGTGAGAAACAATTTTTATTGTTTAAGAGGAAATAGATGGAATAAAGCGCCAGATAAAATAAAATGGTGACAAACTGTACTCTTTCTAATGCACGTCTCTAACGGAGTTGAAATCTTCGACTGTAATTATGGCGTCACGTATGTAGTCCTAATGTTTTGTGCAGGACATGTAACTTTCTCCCTACGCTTGTTACGCCTGACGAATGGCGTTCTTAGGCGATCACTCTTCTGGGGTTGGCTGAGGAGGAAGTTATTAGTCAGTTTTAGTTCAGGTATCATCCCGGCATTTGCACGGAGAAACTGCGGAAATCCTTGGAAAACCTATAAGGATGCCCGCCAGTAGAACTCAAACACGTATGCCTCTCTATTGCGGATCCGCCGCAACGTTACCGACTGGACACGAAAGCTAGTTACACGAAGTTCTAACAAATAATAAATATACAAATCACTAATACAGGAATAGTTTACAAAATATTTCACTTACAACTATTTAGTATTTATGCGTAATAAATTAGAGACTTTCTAAGGTTAATTAGAGACTTTCTAAGGTTAATTGGACTATCTAAATAACAATATTGATGGGGATGCATTACGATTTTATTTCAAAAGACCTTCAGTAGTAAACTCAACAGATTTTCCATACATTTTCAGACTCAATAGTGAAGGACCATGGATATTCTCATCAATACCGCGCGAATACAATATTGAAAGAGTCCTTTCCCATTCAGTAAGCTTTTAAGCTTAAGCGTTAATGCCTCAACCGGGATTAGAACTTGGATACTTGTGACTCGTGAACCGTAGAAAAATGTGCCTCAGTCCACTTAAACACCAGTTCAGATTTCTGCGACCTAAAAACTTTAAAAATACGCTTACATCTGTGCTCTCAAAATTAGCAAAATCTGGCCCAAAACATTACTAAAAAGTTATCAAGCATTTTACAAAATCATTAATGTAGTTCGTGAATATCTCCTTGCACTGAAGTACTGTTTACAATATATTTTTGACTCTATAAAGAGATAGAAGATCAGTGAACTATTTTCTTATTGATAGAATATTAAACTAGGTTTATTTACTTATTAACTTAAGTTTCATATACAGTATTCAGCCACTTTATACTGTAAGATTAGTGATTAGTATACAGAAACAATAGACAATACAAAGCACAGTCAGGTAAGTCCATTTTATTAAACAAAATAAAACTAGCAACAATATATACAAATATGAACTTATTATCACTTTACAGTTTAATAATATTCCCAAAACATATCCCAAGGATCATGATAGATTTTCAACGTGTTTGAAAAGTTTTGTCAAAGTTGAAAATGTTGTGTCAAGTGGAACAAGACTACTGTGACACTAGCCTAAAAAACATAGCACGTTTAACCAAGGATATGCTTGGAACTGAAGTCCACATTGTGTATGGTACGGATGTGTATGGGAAAATTAATCTGTGAAACTAAGACTTCAGATCTAATCTTGCCACTTACGATTTTTAAATAAAAATAACATATCGGTGTGGGTAGGCCGTATTTGAAGAATTACGATTTTAAGCAGATTCAATAAAAGGATATGTTTAAAGGTACGTGTACGGGGAACTCTCCTGAACAACGGAGAGGAAGAAATTTACAACAGAATCTATTCGAGACAGCTTAGTAGCAGATTGAGAAGGAATGAATTTGAGTGAATTAATACAGTAAATCCAGTAAACGCATAGCAATCTTCATCGTATAAGTGAAGTGATCACGAAATGTCAATTTCTCATCAAAGGTAACTCCTAAGCCTCGTTTTAGTACAAACTCTTTTAATCGGAGTGCCACCAATACGATAATAAGTGAAAGGGATTTTATTCTGTTTTAATTAAATTAAAAGAAAAGAAGATTTAAGGCCAAGTTCCAAGTCGTACGTCAAACTAAATCAGAAATATCTTATTGAAGACGATAAACATCATCAATTGAAGTTCTTTCTCTGAAAAGCTTCCAGTCAACTGAAAAAAAAAGGGGGGGGGAGGGATAAGGGCGAGTTGTGTGACGGAAGATCGCCCATACAGAAAAGCAAAGAAACAAAATAGGGCGCAACACACACTACCTTGTGGCACACCAGATAAAACAGGAAGGAATTTACAGTTTCAATCTGATCCCAAGTTTCAACCCCAACTGGGGCATACTAATGTTTGTGAAATTTTAAACTCATCAGCTTACTGAATAGAACCAGACTAAAAGTCAGTAACTACTAAAATACGTCATAGTAGCAAATTTTTATTACCAAACTTTACTTTGACGCATATTCAAACATTTCAAAATTTAGACAAAAGTTTCCTGGTATGAAATCAAAATGAATGTAAATAACCAACTACTACTTCTATATATAAATCTTATAACTCAATACTGAAAGGTCTCTTTATACATTGAAATCTCACGTATTGATACTTAAGAAAGGATATTTTTTATTCAACCTACAATTTCAAAATTAAAACAAGAACTGCATACAATCACGTGACTTTACATACCTTGTTATATAAATCCTTTAGAATATCTAGCCTTGCACTTAAACTCTGCGGATCTGGCACAGCCTTGTCATCTACAAGACCCCTTCCGGTTTTTATTATGTTCTCTACCTCTGTTTTAATGTCACTAAGTGTGCAGTAAAACCTCTAAAGATGTGTAAAAAAAAAAAGAAAGAAAACCAATAAAACTGTAATCGGTGCAAATGAAAACTACGAAACAAACTTAAAAAAAAAAAAACACACACACACACACAGTAGAGAATAGATACATTAGAAAGATGTATGGCTATCAGTAAGTATTCACGAACCAACATACTACTTGAATAATGTTGAACTGATAAGCTTGAATTAAATTACGTTGGCTAAAAGTTACGTCTTTCAAGATTTAAAGTACAAAGAACTTAAGACAAGAAGTAGTACAGAAAATTTAAAATGCCATTTAATCTGAACACAGAATGACAGTACCAATTTAAAAATAAATACCATCATACTACGCTGAAACGAACTAATTAAGTACAATGGAGAAACGAACTGACGTAAAACTGTACAATAAATTCAACTATAGTTATTGATAACCACACAAGATGCTGTCATTTAAGCCATTAGTTGCTACTATTGATTCCAAACTACCCTCTTTCACACACACACACTAACACATACATAAAATAGGTGTTTCGTGACATTCTACTCATATATCAAACAAACTGGAAACAAATGTCAGACCGTTGTTTGAACAAAATCTACATTACTGAAAAAAATATTACTTTTACCTCAGTTATTCTTAAGTGCCAATATAACAAACATATATTTGAATACAACTGCTACGTTAACTAAAAGAAATTTAAAAAAAAAAAATGTGTGTTTCTGTTTATAACAATTACTCAAATTGTTGTGAAATGTAATACATTATTTCTCTTACCATACAGTGTTTCAGTTGTCCTTCAATGCCCTCTGGGTCATCTGAAGCTAGTTCTAAGAGACAAGTAGCATCTTCAACTGCTCGCAATTCTCTTAACGCTCTCGAAAGTCTAGGTTCCAAATTTGTTGGTGAACGGAATCTTTGAAATTTTACCTGTACTTCAGCAAATCGTTGCTACAAAAAGACAAAAGAAGAAACATAGCGGCATATATTTTAAAGAACAATACAGTACTAGTAAAATTCACGAAAATAAACTGCAGTGTATGAGAAAGAAAACCTCCAGTATATTTGAGGAGGAAGCCTCCAGTATTTTAAGAAGAAACAATATTTAAGAACTCAAAACTGCAGTATTCAGAAAAATAAATTACTGCTAACAAAATAACTCCAGGCGTTTAAGAACATTAACTACGTTTACGAAACAGCATCCTCCAAGAAAATAGAACTATCTAAGACTGAAGACGGTAGTATTTAGAGCAATACACTATATTTAAGGAAATAGATTCAATATTTCCTGGATTCAATTTTTCTCCAGAACAGATCTTAAAACCGTAACGTAACTAAGTGTGGCTAGGAGCGTATTATTACAAAGAAAACGAATTATAAATATTAATGAAGAATCGCTCAAATTTAGGGCTTTCGAATTTAAAAAGTGATGTTTCCAATTGAGATAGATTTTTTTTTTTTACTCCATTAATCGATATCTCTTTCTCTAGTAAGTTATAGAACTGTTTAGGCTTGATTGGTATCGTCGAATTGTCTATTGTTGCAGACAGATAGATAGACAGACAAACAAAGCAACAAGAACAGCGGTACCCTAAATGGGCTGCTAGAAAAGGTACATTTTTTCTTTAAAATAGTAGTTGATATATTATTTACATTACATTTAACTATTTGCGAACTGCCATTAATTCCATCATTATTTATTTTTAATTTTCATTTCTGCGTATTTACTTACATCTAAGGCCTAAGACCGTCACCAGTCTGAAGGATGACGCCCTTCGACAATCACTACTGCAGGGGTAAGGAAGGAGACGACGGCAGCCAAACCCTGTCTAGGTACTATACTGCCATTCGTCTGGTGAAACAGGAACATTCCAATACTCAGTATGGCCAGCTACAGGATTCGCAACTGCTTGCCTCCACGGTGCCGTTCCGCAGTCCGCGATGGAAACTACTATAGACCAAGGAGGTTGGGTGAAGTTCCTTTCCTTGTTGTATTAAGGGCGCTTTCGAATTTCGTATCGGTATGTACACAATTAATCTATTCGTCGGTATTTATCAGAAAATCAAGCACCTACAACAATACGGTTATCATGTAGAATTGCATAAAGCATTATTAACTATATGCATAGCAGCACTTTTTCCCATTATCTTGGCAGTCACTATTTTAAACAAATAAGATCATCAATAGATCTTGTTTATAAAGCAACTTCGACGAAATCATGTGTGGAGCAGCGAGCAGAGAAGAAAAACAACAAGGTAAGACTAACGAAATATATTATTTTGCAGTAATTCCTGTCTGTTTGTAAATAGAATGTTAATTATAACTTCTACGTCATATACTTATTTTAGAAAACGGTAGAAGATGATGAACCAAATGTTTATGATATACGCTTTACAGAAGTAGTTCCCAACAGTTTCCAAATCGCGAACCTTCGGAAGTCATTAATGGATAATGATTATTTTGTTCTTGAATAGTGTTATAAATGTAATGATACTAAAGAGTGTACCTACACTGCTAAAGAACTATTAAACAAAGAACTGAAATGCTCATTGATAGGGACAGTTGAATTTCGCGATTCGCAAAAATTTTAAACATTCAAGAAATCATATGGAGTAGATAGATGGTTGTTAACATGTTGTGAAAATGTGCTTTTTAACTCACGAAACACTCGCGAAATTTGGACATTTTGCTTTGTAATGATATGAAAATGTGATTTGGTGTTGTTTTTTTCTACCTTTTTTTGTGAAGGAGGTTTTTTTTTTTGCCTAAATCTGGTGATTTTTGATAATGTATTTGGTCTAGTGAATTTGAAATGTATCAATTTGAAATGCTTCACTCTGATTGAGCGTGTTGAGAGCCAATCAGCTATCTCCATGGTTTGGGAGAGGACGGCTGAAGCATATGCTTCAGTTCGTTGTTATAAGGTGCGTAATACACATGTTGTGTAACTATGCTTAATCGTACCTTATTGAACCGAAATGTGAGCTGGATGTGTGAGGACATAGTCTATTATTCGGAGGATTTCCAGTTCGGGATTGAAGGAAGTTGGAAAAACTTATTTTGGATTAGTCTGGAAGTTTTCCTGCTCCTCCATTTCTCGAAACGCCTGTGTGAACAAATTGGGAACTCAGTCAGGAAACTCACACGGCAGGCCACGAATCGGATTTCAGGTATTTTGTATGTGAATCTGATAGAATTTATTGTTTTAGGTGTGAACAACCTGTATATTTTTACAGTGTATATCAGTATTCTTTTCGCGAGTGATGTATTTGTGAATCATGAAAATGAGAGAAGCAATGTTAATTTTGGGAGCACGTGTAGCTACCCGTTGATCTGTTTTACAATTGGGAGTCATTTGGGCTACCCGTTAAATCTATTTCTCATTAGGGAGCACGATAAGCTACCCATTCAAATATATATATATATATATATATTTGCTGTGCATATTCATTTCTTTTTATTATTCATGCACTTGTATTTGTATTATAACATTTACAAGAACCTTTTCGTTTTACAATAAATTTGTAGAAAATATATTCTTTGCCTCGGCTCCTTTATTTGAGCAACAGAATTCAAGGTCACCTTTCAATGCACTTGTGTGTGCGTATTTGAAGTGTATTACTGAGTTCTCTAACATTTCTCTCACTCCACCAACCGGTTACGCATTAAGCCGTTTTGGAAGAGATATTCTTTCGTCAGTTGAGATCTTGGGATCTGTTTGTTATTCATTCATTCACTAAAATAACGCATAAACAATAAAAAAATGTAACTCATCTTTAAAAATCCACCATCGCACTCGCGCAGCACGGAGAATGTTAGAATTTAATATGAACCCTCCCTTCAAGAAGTTCTACGGATCCTAATTATTACAAATTATTACCAGATAGTAAATAATGAATATAGGGATGCATATCATACTTATAATACATATATATTCATGTGAACTAGACACTGTGATAGCTTATTAAATCTGAAGAGCCAAATATATTAATTCTCTCAAAATTATAACTCAAATATGCTCAGTGCTAACATTTAAATTGTAACCTTGGCTTACTGCTAAGTCTCAATATTGCGTGAAGATTTCCTCAATCCCCCCTCCATTCACTGCCGTGTTTATAATCAATTTTGATATAACTTTAACATGTCCACTTGTACACTCTAGCTTTCAAACTATGAAAAATGTCACAAAAAAAAGAATCCATTAACTTAAAGAAAACAATGTTTACCTGCAGCAAAGACATTTGTTCCTGTAAACGAGCAGCCGCTTCCAATTTGCCAGCATTCCTGTATGTCTCAACTTGTTGTTCCATTTCCTTCAATGTCTTTTCCTGCGTTTCAAATTCTTCCACCAGTTTCTACAAATATAATATTGAAGAAAAAAAACTCTACTCCAGAAACATAATATTAATAAGCATGATTCACATACTGTACGATCATAATGGCATCTTACCATTCATCTCTGTATTCTGGTAAATCCAACTCTATAAAATTCGTTTCATAGACAAAGACGATGCACAAATGAATAGGAACACAGCAAACATTATATTTTTGTCCGAAGAATATTGCCTCCATCCTTTTGTGAATAAGTATTAATTGCAATAACCATAAAATAATTCCTTACATTTATAGTATTTCACACTGTGCAACGACACAAACAGATTTATTGCTGACAAAGCTATACACTGAACAAAATTAACAGATCACACGTAACAGTTTCGACACAGTAACAATGTGTTCTTTATACTGACTGCTGCCCTGAGAAGTGGTTAGAGGAGAAAACAGTGTTAACTGTATCGAAACTGTTACACTTGATCTGTTATTTTGTTCAGTGATAAGTGAATAGCTTTGTCAGCAATAAATCTGTCATTATAGGAACATGACCTGAATGTTATTACATTTAATGTGGAATACTATAATAACGTTTTTAGAAAGGAAAGGGCTGAAAAAATATCCAGAAAAACATAAATTTATTATAAACACATTTACATATTTTTTTAAGCTTCCATGACCCCACTGTCGCAAACGAATCAATTAAAGGTGACTCTAATTGCAGTTGTTTGTTTGCTTGAATAAAGCATCTACAATGCATAAAAAGAATGCCAAATTTCACTTAATTAGTGCCACTAAGTTTTAGTCTGTCCCTCCAATACGGTTACTAAATCTTTGGTTAATTTTGTATGAAACTATTCCGCGATTGTCTCCTAGATGTCTAGTCATATTAGTTGTCTTGTAAAGGGGTGGGGGGCAGGATGGGCAACATTGTAGTCGGAGACCCTTTAGAATGTTTAACATCACTACCATTCGTTAATACCAAACTACAATTGGTTCACCTTACTGACAACCATCCACCTCTTCACTATTAGTCACAATCTGTTCTGTGGCTGGCGCTTTATCAGTGATTTCCTCATGTCGAAACCGGTTCATTAGTTTTGCTGAAACCCTTCTTTGTGATGAACTGAGAAGTCACCGAAATCACTTGAACTCACAGAAGGATTTTTCATCGTTTTGCGGAAGATTTAAGAAAAGACTGGAATTGTTGCGAATTTTTGTTCTAAGCTTCATAAAAAAATTTGCTTACATAGCAATAATTCTTGCATTTTATAATAATTTTGTTTTTGTACTTATGCTGCAGTAGGCTGCCGTCGAATATACCCGACATTTATATTGGCACAAAGAGAATTGCGTAATTAAGAGTAAATATGGATAGGTACTGAACTGTATACGACTCAAACATAGTGTACATCGAACTTTCTATTGCGAAAATAAAAGCACTTTATAATGAAATATAATTCATTTTTGCAAGAATAAATTATTAACGCAGTACCTCTATTAATAGAAATTCCAACTGTATTATTTTTTTATTTACTTCCAGATTATCCAGATTTTCATTTATCTGGATTACTTAAGGTCCTAACTAGTCCGGATAATCTAGGTTCGACTACACTGTTTCTGGATATCTCGAGTTGTGAGCTGAATTGACTTTATGCCTTCTATTTTATGAAGAAGAGCTCTTGCCATTCACTAGATCGTAACAGTACGCGGACAGTGGAAAGAATATAAAGAAAACGAATGAGAAACAGTATCGCTTCCTGTTGTCCCCCGACAGTCCAAACGCTGGTCCATCACTACAGTTCAGAAAAAATGGACACACAAAGAACAACAGATGATGGCGTAGTGTTCTCATGCATTTCCTGTGGTGATAAATTTGAAAACTCCTAGGGCAATCAAAAGTACATGTTCTGCTGAAATTGTTTTCATTTAGACTTAATCAGAGATAGTGGAACACGTCAAGAATTCAATATCGGTAAGTAATGTGCTGGCTCAGCTCAAGATAAAAGAACAATATGAATAGCAGCTTGTCACATCGCTAATAACAATCGCCAGGACAAATTCTCTCCAAAATCATAATAAATTTTTCGTGTATGTTTTAATATTTCACCCTGCATTACTTATGGAGATCACTAGAAATACTAAAGCAATTTACAGCCACCATATTACTGAAGGGCAGAGGTGTTGAACCTCGCGAGGTCAGATCTCCATTTGACCTCGACCTCAAACCGTGAGGTCAGGTTTGAGTGAGGTTGAGGTCGAAGTCCTGTCGCGACGTCGAGGTTGAGTGAGGTCGAAGTGTAAGTCACATCGCGATGTCGAGGTTGAAGTTTAAAACAGAAATAAAAGGGGTGTCGGGGTTTAGTTGTTATGGTCACTGAACCACCTAGTAGTTATTAGACTGAAAATCCAGTTGATCTCGAGATCTTACTTGCTAGTGCTCTTATAACTGCTACAAGTAAGACTGTAGTCAGTTTTTAAAATGCGTTTCTACAGTAGTTAGTTTCATATATATGTGAATTTGAATTAGATCCCTCCTACTGATCGGTTTAGAATTTAATCCCCTGTCTAATAAATAATCATGAAGGCAATGGATAAGTCCAACTAAGTAATATACCAATCGATAACAACCATTGTCAGTTCAGTAACCTTCTGCCAAGATGATCAATGGTCTATTTTGGCCAACTGAAAAAGGTGCTGTTTTGGTTGGGGTATTAGTGAGTGGCAATTGGGGATTTGGCGTAGGGGTAACATACGTCGGCGCGGATTTTGCCGCCAAAGGTCCGGTGTTGGCCCACCAACATTTTGCTCATGGGAAATATCGCATTTTCGATGTAGATATTTCAGACTAATAAGAATAAAATATTTAACTACTTACATAAGAAAAACTAATTGTATGGGCGGCAACAGCAACTACGTATTTTCCTACATCATTAAAGTGCTGTGTGCTTCATCTTGTTAAATTAATAGGAAAAGCTTTGCTTTGCATTCTTAATAAAGAAAGAAGGACTGGGAGAGAAGTGAAACTTGCCTCCAGTTTCATAAACAGCTGTAGCTTAAAAAAATTAAGTTTGGGCAAACGAAGTGCTGTTCCAATTTTCAAACTTCATTTCAACTATAAGATTCAAGGGGAAAATGTTATCCGCAACAGGAATGTGAAACATTGATCAGCGGGAATGCTTAATTGTTACAGGGAAATCCCACCCACACTCCTACATTCGCACACAGCATACATAATATAAAAATCATTTTTCAAGATGTATAACTTCAGTTTAAAATGAACAACTATGTATTCCGAGATAATTCACTATCCAACCAAACAGCCCTTGTCTGACTAAAATACTCTTTTTAATTAAGAATTTATTTATTTTGAAATAGACAGGATATTATTTGTTTGTTGAATTGAATTTGAATTTAATTTGTAAGGCCTTTCGTCAACTTTGGCTCAGGACGGATGGATGGTGATGGGATGAATTGGTGGAATGAAGAAAGTAGGAAGAAACGGGAGCATCCTAGAAAATCCACGCAGACGGTGTTTGTCCTCCACGAAGCCCATATGGCATGAGAAGGGATCGAACCGACGATCCCCAGCACCAGAGGTGAGCGCTATAGCATTTAGTCACCGCGGTACTTATTTGTTTGTTATTTACTTATCCGAAATGTTCGATAGACATGTTTTACACAGTAGGTGTTCATTACATTCAATTTCGCGAGATCGGACCTCGCGAGGCCCAAAATCTACCTCATTTGACCTCGACCTCAAACCGTGAAGTCGAGGTTGAGCGAAGTTGAGGTTGAGTGAGGTCGAAGTAAAAGTCAGAACGCGAGATCAAGGCTGAGTAAGGTCGAGGTCGAAATGAGATCGCGAGTTCGAGGTTGAGCGAGGTCGATGTCGAAGGGAAATCTTGAGATCAAAGTTGAGCGAGCTCGGATCCAAATGTACACCTATGCCGAAGGAAGTCACGTGTACTAGCGTTGAAACCAGAGTTTGAGATGGGGAGTCCGCATCCTGATCAAAATGTTATTCTACTCTTCTCTTGTAAATACCAGGATAACTGTATCTTAAAATCAGTTCCACCTTTTTATCTTATGAACAAAAGATCTGAGCTAATCAAGAGCTAAATCAAATCGAAAAAGAAATACGAAGAGGCGACTTGGATAGGAACAGCGTTAGTTACCATAATCCGTGTTGTCCTAAATTTTTGAACGCCCCCACGAAAAAAAAAAGTATTAAGGGATTTTTCTGCAAATCGTACATGAACTAAACAGAAACTAGGAAATTAGAGTTCGAGTCCCGGTCATAACAGCAAATTTCTGTGCAAATTTCAGTTCAACTCCATCAGTAGGAAGCTAGAGTCAGCTGAGGCTCGAGGAATACTACTCTATATATACAGAAAACTGGCCGTGCTGAGCTAATGTAATGGTTACTTTCAGATCTGGGTTCGAGTTCCAGTCACGGCAACAGTCAATTTTTCTGTCTGTATTTATGAAAAAGGAAATAACAATCTCGTCAACGTTTGCAGCTAACACATTTTTGGATGATGCACTGTACTGTCGCAAACTAAAATACTTCTATACTTTAACGAGTAAATTATGAACTGTTTCAAAATTAAATTATTATTAACATAAAAGGCCTCCCATGACATGTTTCAAGAGTTATGGCCTAAAACTTTGATATGAGATAGGTGAAATGCCTATACACATTTTACAAGTTAAAGAAAGGAACTCATTCTTATTATGCTAAAATATTATTTCAAAATAACTTTTATTTAAGAAAAATACTTACCAGTATTCTTACTTGTAGCTAAATGAATATTACTACTCATTTACAAGTGTAACAGCCTGGTCCAAATTATTTAAAATTACTGGCAAAATTGCAGAAATCTATTTTACATGTACAAGTAAATAGCTGATTGCAAGCAATCAGTTCGCTGCAATTTACAAATCGTTGAAATATTATTATACAAATACATCCCCAACAACCAGATAAATCTCTGCAGAATTGATAGATAGATAAAATGAATTGTATGGGCGGTTACGCCCTTTCCGATACGGGGGAACTTGCAGAATTGAGCTAACTGCGAAATACTAAGAGGGAATACCATGTTGAACAAACATATCAAGTGGTTTAAATACTTAACAAAGATAAAAACATACGGAACGAAATTACATTAAAAAGAAAATTACATACAACTGACGAATAAACATAAGAAAAGCTATCAGTATTGCTGTCAAGAAGAATAAGGAACAACAAAGAACAGTACCACAAAACTACGGTACATTTTCGCACAAGGATACATTTTTGCTGTCTCTTTTACTTAACAACGACCCACTGCCGAGAGTTCATTCGTTTTTCCCATAATTATTCGCCATTTGTGTTAAGCCATCGCCTAAGTATCTTTTACAGATTCATTTTAGTTACAGGTCTTCCTTTTCATTTAGCAAAGAATGATAATATAAAATTATATAGATTTTGTGCTTGGAGTGGGAAAGATAAAAATAAAGGAAAAGTTCATAAAATATAATTAAGTAACGAGATAGCTGGAAAGAACAAAAACAAGAAACTGCACATTAGACATAAACAAATATGATCATTTCACTCATATCAAAATCAAAGATAGCGAGTTACGGTATTAGTGATGACGAATACGGAAGAACTTATTATAGCGACACGAACACAATAATCTAAGGGTATTACAGATATGGGTATGAAAAGAAACGAACTACGAGGGTCACTAGGGAAGTTTTGAGAAGATGTGGCCAACTGGGCGCGCAGGAAGTGAAAATTTGGTTCGTCGTAAGGAACACCCAAATTGAACTCAACCAGTTTCACAATAATCACGCCACTTGTTAGGAAGAGCAGTGTTGCCAAGTGGATGCATGTGTCATCATTTGAGCTTCAGCCATGGAGTTGGAAAGGAGAGATTTTTCGAGCAATGATTTTGTACGACCAAAAATGTGGTTTAAATGAATTGCAGTCCCTTGAAAGTTTGTCTCGTGCATTCGGGGACAGTGCACCATCACGTGCAACAGTGTTTCGCTGGTTTGCAGAATTTAAACGGGGCCGGCCCTCACTCGATGATGAGGGGAGCAGTGGGAAGCCGTCCACAGTTGTTACGGAAGAAAACGTTGCTGCTGTGGAGATGATCAGAGAAGATGCACGAGTGACACTGGGATTAGTTCGCCGAGTGTTTCAAACATTCTTCACAAACAACTGCGTGTGAGGAAGGTTTCGTCAAGTTGGGTGCCCCACAACTTGACAGATGCCCAGAAGCAGACTTGTGTGGAATGGTGCCAACACATGCTCCATAAATTTAAGAATGGTGACTCTAGGAGGGTGTCAAACATAGTGGTGTCCAAACGTGGACATATCAATTTGATCCCGAGACAAAGCGCCAATCGTCTGATTGTTTCCTGGCGAAGCAGCACCCATGGTTGGCGAGAAAGGTGGCAACATTTTTCTCACGAAGTGGACATGTGGCCACGATTCGTCTGGAAAATCAACAAACAGTTACAGCGAGATGGCACACAGGTGTTTGCCTTCCAGAAAATCCAGGAGAGACGACCCAGAACTGGCTTGCGTGGAATTATGCTTCCCCACGACAATGCCTCTGCACATTCAGCGAACCTCACAATTGAAATCATTAAGGACAGTCCTGTTAAACTTCTTACCCATCCACCCTATAGTCCTGACCTGGCACCATGTGACATTTTTGTTCCCTACGGTGAAGGAGAAACTTCGTGGACGTCGACTTCCTTCCCCTGAAGATGCTGTCAGTGCCTAGAAGGAGCAGTTAAGTGCAGTGTCTGAAACAGAGTGTCCGGGAAAATACTTCGAAAACTGTAATACATAGTAGGAATAAAGTTTTGCATGCCCAGAGATCCATGTCTCAAAACTTTTCTAGTGACCCTCGTATCTGAGTAATTAATGCTGAAAAGTAATAATTAATGCCATTCGAACACGTGTCCTACTCATCTCTCCGGTTCATTTAAGTGATGGCGTTCACAAATAGCTAAACGATAAAGTTGTGCACATCTCTTATTATTTTATTTATTTATTGAAGCAACGAGTAAGAAGGGACCTCCGGTTTGATATCAAAGACGTCTCTAATTCTAGAAGACGGAGTTGTAAAGAAGCTGGAACATAAATACATCTAGGATTCGGTTCTTAAGTTACTTAGAGGTTCAGTACGAGAACAAGAGATAATATTATAATATTCAAATCAAAATATTTCTTTATGGGCTTCATTTAGAAGTTCGGCCATGTCGTGCACAACAATAACTTTATATTTTTTCCTACAATTATGGCATATCGTTATGATAAATATAAAATGTTTCTTATAATTGGTGAAATCTGAATAGAGAGGAAAGGAATTCTACTTACACAGTACCTTAACGAAGATCACGTGCACAATTACACACTTAACACAATAAAGTCGCTTAAAATTTTAGACTTCTTCCATCTTCAGTTGTAGACAAGAAAACAGTTCACTGAACAAAACTGGATAATTGGAAGAGATAGAAAAACAAAATAGCGGACGTCCACAACAAAAACAATTGACGACGTTCTGCGCATGCGCAAGTACTGATGGGAAACGGGTTCTTGAAATGGTGTTTTTTTATTATTGAAAATTGAGCTGGGTACAATAAATAATAATAACAATAATAATGATAAAAACTGGGGCTCAGTAAAGGCAACGCAGTCAGGAAAGTGGAATTCGATATAGAAACCGCCGTCGAAGGAAGTGGGACACAGTATAGAAACGCAGCCAGAAAAAGTGGGATATCGTTTAGTACACGCAGGCAGAAAAAAAGTGGGATTTAGTTTAGAAAATGCATTCAGAGAAAGTGGGATATAGTATAGGAAATGCAATGAAAAAGCAGCAGATTGCCGAGTCAATCACAAAAAGTGGGAGTCAGAAATGCTAAGAAAAACTGACAAAAAAAAAAGAAACGAAATAGTCTGGAAGTGAATGAGCAGGCTGAAGGGAAAGTGTGGGTGTAGAGGTGGACAGAAGAGAAAAGAAGTTACTGCAGTTTTAGACTAGGTTTCAGTTTTGCTCTCAAGCTCCTTCCCAGAGACGACGAGTGGATATGTTTCTTTTAGTAATTCTTGCTACTTTCTTTAGAATAAAAATCGTGTTAAACCTATTATTAAATTTACTTTTAATTTTTTATAAAGAAGGTCCTAACTCAAGCAACAAATAATCACGTTATTTTCCTTCTAGCTGCAAAATTGGTGATTCGGGAAGGGCGTAAGCCATAGTAATGTTACCGCCATACAATTCATTTTATCTTATCTTATCAGAATTGGTGAAACTAAAACTTACGTCCCAAAACGTTTATAAATTCACCTAAACGACGCTCTTTACATTACAAATGAATAATGGAAAGGCGAACGAGCGTGTGAAAACCAAGAGCAATACAACAGAGGGAAAGTGTGTGAAAAGGAAGAAAAGAAAAACAACATACAGGTAAAAATAATTAAAAATACTGAATTTTAATGATTTCCACATCAGTTTCAGTAATTTTCTCCATATAATGTTTACTAATTCATGTTTGGACCAAGCTGCGATGAACCAGACTACACTTAGCTACTAACATATCTACTAACCTTACCTCAAATCAACAAATTTAGAAATACTCATTATGGATTTTCTCGTGATCTGAACGAGTACGGGGTAGCTGAAGAAGGGACAACACAAAAGCAAAACGGGAGAAACAAAAGAGGGTTGAGGAGATAACAGAATCCATAACCACAATTAAATTAAATTAAATAAAAAAAAACAAACAAGAACATCCACCTCATATCATCTGGGTCTTTTTTTTTATCATTTGTATTAACATCATCACACACCTGAGAATCTTCCGGCAAATCATCTGCAGTCAGGTCGTTTTCAAGACGTGCGGTTAGTACAGCATCTACATGTGTTACCCAATCCTGGATCTGAAAGATTTTGCTTTCCCATTGTTGTGCTTCCTGGATACAGCCCTCAAGTAATAGGGTACGATCACTAGCCTAAAAGCAAGATGCAAAGCTCCAACTCACTACGATAGACTTATCATTCATATTTTTTTTCTCTTTTTTTTTTTTAAATGCTCAATGATAATTATGCATTTTATTGTCGCACTTCATGAAAAATTATGAATTGCAGCTCATTTTGACAGCAGCGAGCGTGTAGAATGGAAATTATACTGTTTCATGATAAGAAAAATGAAAAATAATCGCCAACTATATTACAAAAAATGTACAATAAACTCTTTCTTTGAAAAAACGTTCTTGTAAGTACGATTTTGTTTCTCATCCCACGATTTTAAAAGATTTCTGAGAAATGTAGTCATTTTTATCAGAGCAAGCATCTCCTCACAAAAATACATTATAAGCAGACGTATACAAACAAGCTAACCGAATGTTAGGTTACATTGCAAGTAGCGGTTCATTAATATATAAATCAACTCCTAATCAATTAGTAAGCACAAAAGAAAACTGAAGTTATTTTTAGAGATTTTATGTACAAGGGTACACTCGTAATTACTTACTTAATGCCTTTGTACAATTATAAATAACACGGGTTCCAGTTCACAAGTACGTGAAGTTAACGACACAATAATCAGCAATGCTACTCGAGTGTTCTTATGTACATCGTTTAGTCAGTGGTTGCCCACCCATGGGCCTGCTGAGTGTTTCACGGGATGCTGAATGACACACATGTATATCCTCGCACGCTCAACAAGTTCTTTTTTTTACCTGAAGAGCTTCTTGCTTGCTTAAAAATTGTTATTTTCATACGATTTGGAAGGATCTAGAAAGTGATGAGTCAAATTTCTTCTGGTTTGCGCCATAGATGTCTAAAGGTCATAAATAAATTCAATTCAAAATAATTACGTGAACAGCTACTGTGTTAATTTTTGCAAAAAGTTTTTGCTTAACGTTTCCGCTTTACTCTTAAGCCATCGACTGGAGCTACGAAGTGAAAGAAGAACGGACAAAGGATAGGAAAATTGAAAAAAGAAATAACCTAACCTGTCTAATGCGTGTTCCGTTTTGATGTACACCTATATAAATCCGTTTACTTCAAAATGGAGGACACATATTACGCATGTTAGATATTTCTTTCTTCAACTTTCCTATGTTTTCTTCCTTCACGTAATAGCTCCAGTCGATGGCTTAAAGCAGAAACTTTGAGCAAGGACTTTTTGCAAAAATCAACACAGTAGTTTTCACGTAAGTAATTATTTTGCACATAGCTCTTTTACGCAATGCCAATATTTAAATTCAATTCAATTCTAGTTTCTTACGTAAATCTGCAACGAGTTAAGGAGGAGGTCCAGGAACAAAATATTTACATCCTTTCTGACATAATCTAATAATTTATTTGTTTGGTTGGTTACTTGATTATTATTTGAAGTACAACTGTTATCAGCAAGTTCCTACCGAATCTGAAAGACCTGTCTGAAAAGTATTTCAAGTACCCTTTCTTCAGACACAGAAGGGTAAATGTCATTCACTGCACTGCAGATCACTAATATGAACGAGGGACATTTCATTCTTTCCAAACGTAAAAATTTGAAATATCGCTTTCGTTGATAAAACTACTTGAAATAAAATTCTTTGTGTCATAACCAAAGTATATGAAGGTGTTTACCATTCAATGTGAGTGGTGTATATATGTATGTAAACACTATAACCAGACTACGGTCATACTAAACTGCTTTTCATGTCTTCCTAATTTAGAATTACGACACGACTATAAAATGCATAATTACCATTTTTCTTTTATGCTTTATGTATTCTGGAGCAAGAAGGATTTACAGATCAAGGTAGAGAATACAGAAAGAGGAACAGAGAGCTGAGCCAAAAGACTAAACTGAAAACAAAAGGAAAAAAAAAAAAAAAAAGAGACAGAGCAAGATAACAGGGGAGCAAAAGTTTTCAAACATAAGCATGATACAAACTTTCTTTCTTGCGGGTATTTCATGATGAATCCACTTCATTTCAATTATTCACGTTCTATTCAAATAGCGTAGAAAAGCATAAATGATTTGAGAACCAAGAAAAGTGCACCAAAAATATATTCCGTTGAAGAAAACTTGATGTTAAATCCACTAATAATCATTTAATATTAAACGATTCCCCCCCCCCTAAAAGTCTAAATATTGCATTTACTTTCTTTATGAACGTTAACTAACTAAATTTACTAAAGAAATACTGAAAAAATTCACTCCAAACACAAACAAGAGGAATGTTCGTTTTCATTTTACTACGCAACTTTCCGTGTAATTGTGGCAGCAATAGGAAGCAGACAACGCTGACGTTGCTGGTGTTTACAAAACCGAATCAGTAAATGCGTAACATGTGCGGTTACATATTAATTTAGATATAAAACCAACATTGTACTGGCGAGATTACTTTTTTTTCGGAGTACTCGTAGCATTCCGTGAACAAGTAATGGTACTTTTGAAACATGTGAATCTCACGAGGTATTCTTTGCAACACGGAATTTCTTTACGTCATTCTACAGACATCTGTCACACAGTAGACGTTCTCATTGGTTCATATGTTGTCACAAGTGGCGCTATTCACTTGTTCGTCACCAGAGTAGCCAACATTAATTGGTACTTTCCAATGAAACGTTATACTGGCTTTGCATTATAAGCCGGATTTAGTGAATAAAAATTAGAATAATAAAACCGTACTTAATCTAAGATTTAATTATGTTAATTATGATTGATTAAACTGTAATGAAAAAAACTCCTGTCAATCTTAAGCTAAGATTTAATTTTGCGAATTATTTTTTTATTCTCAATTGAGTCAAAGAATTTTCTTATTTCGGTTTTAGTAGTTGGATTTCTAGTATATTTTCACTAAAACTTCCCGTGTTTTCATCTTTCTTTTTAATGAAAAAGAAAATATGGTACTTATACGTACTTTTAACTTGAAAAGTTCTTTGTTAGTGAAGGTTCCGTCCGTTTATAGTCAATGCGAAGTTTTACTTAAAGTCAAAAAATCCTAAATCTGTTTATCTGTACCCATAATTTATTTCCTAAGATGGACAAAAGAATAAAACACGCTTCAGATCGCGTTTTACGGATCTCACTACCTTCTGGCTCATTCTACCTACAATTCTACGGCCTTCCTATATACTTCATTCCTTACATTCAATTACACAATCTGTAATGTACACTTATTTTTACCACATATTTCTGGTGCAACTTCTCTTGTCAAAATTATAATGCAATTTGCAATATAGATAAGAATTTTCAAGTCTTAATTCATGCAAACAAGTGTAATCAAGCATAGATTTCATACGTCTTTCAATAACTACGCATACACAAAACAAAACAAAAAAATGGATTCACATGACACATTCTTTTTTTTTTAAAGAAAAAACATATTAAATGCATCACAAGCAAGAAAGATACTTTTCTCATGACTGAAATCATAGAACTTCCAAAAAAAAAACAGACAGAACGTAAAAACAGACCCAATGCCTAATTACATCTTTGCATCTTACATGCCTTCATTTCCTCCTGTAAAAATTATGTTCAACCTAAACATGTTTTCCTTAACAATTGCCACACATAATCCAACCTACTACAACAATACCACTCAAACAGAACAGAAATGTATTAATTTTTTTTTTTTACTTTTACTTTTGTTAATGAAATATTAATGATTGCCATTTTTTGCAATATACATGCCAGCAAGTATTAGGCATATCTTGTTTTAAATGTTAAACCACACCACATGTTATTCTAGAACAACAAATAAAACTCCACATAGTCAAAATTTTATTAATAAACCAAAATATGTTATTTGTTAAAAATATATATAATAATATTATTGTTGTCAAAGTTGACAGGTTACTGAAGTAGATTAGATATTACAAGTTTTTTTTAAAAAAAAATAAAATAAAATACATATCTACAAGCTGTTAAAAAGTAGTTATCAGGCTAGAAAAAGAACATAAAATATTAATTAATAGATCAATATAGTTTAAGAAAAAAAAAAGTGCTGTGTGTTACGATTCACAAGTAGTAGAGATGCTTGTCAATATTTTATCTATACTTTCATCAAAATCTGTTCCGCAACGACAATTATTATTTTCTTTTCTACTCCTTATTGGATTTTTTTTACCTGTTGACTTAACTGGCTCCAACCCATTGTCAGTTTTTCCACGTCTGCCTGTACGGCTTGCGGCATGACGTCCTCGTCAACCAACTGTCGCCCAATTTCTTGTATTCGGGCTAATCTAGCCTCAGGATGGTTACGCATATAGTTTTCTAGATCCTAATATCCAAAATTGAAAAAAAAAGAAGAAGAATTATAGAAAAAATCTAAAAATAAATGTCACTATAACACAACGTAACAATGTAATTTCCATATTGGAAGTACGCAAAAGAGCACTACACAATAACGTCGGCTGCCTGAACCAAAGTTGTCAAAAGGCCTTAAATAAATTCTTCAAAAATGTCTTTCAGGAGTGGAAATCCTGTGTTTTCCACACCAGCATATTTTAAGTTGTTCAGGTGAGACCAAAAGAATAAATCAAAGGCTCAGCATTTAGATGTCGTGTAGTAGCTTAAGTGATTAAACACCCGATCGACAATCGGGAAACGAAGGTTCGATTTCCCGCTACGATGAAGGCCAATTTTCTCAGTTTGAAGACAAGTTGACGTAAGAAAACAATATACTCACTACTTTAACTTTATTATCAAATATAACTTTCTACAAAGAAAAAATTGTGAGATTGAGCTTGAGTAAACAAACTCATTTTTTCTTTATTGACCACGTAAGCAAGAAAAAATAAAATTGAACTGAATTTTTTATTTAAATACCTCTAGGCAACTTTGGCTAGGCCATGACTCAAACCATGAATTATTACGTCACTTCCGAATTACAGGCTCTGACCTGAACCTCATAAAATTACTGAAAATGAAACAGCAATCCTTTTCGCACTAAAACTCAGTTTAAGAACTATAAAGTACAAATTAATTTAGTTAGAGAATGCCTTTTAAACACATTTACATTTATCCAGAGAGATAGGTCCTGGAACTCGGTCAGTGACCAAACTCCACTATCCATCAGATCCTTGTTACATGTACTTCCTTTGTAACATTATTACAAGCTTTGATACCTTCCATCATGAGTCGTCATTTTCGCAACTGTCTTGAAGAAAACATCGAACAATAAAAAGGAAGGAACAATATTTGAAGAGTTCTGAAAATATAAGTTAAACAGAAACAAAAAGTACCAAATTTTTCTCGGAATTTTATAGGGAATTTCGCCCTATAACAAGCTAAAAAATCTACAATAATCAACGAACCTCTAGTGGGTCGATGTTTGAACCTACAACTCAGCACTGATAAACTATTGAATCACCAGAAATATTTCATTTACTACACAAACTGTATGTTTCATTTATTAATAAATTACATAAACTTACATCAAGTTCTTCTGAGATTTCTTCTGCGTCTGCTGCAGACTTTGGAGATTTTCGAAGACGTTTCTCTAATCTGTCCAACCACACCGTCTCCTGTGCTACCAAAGCTTTAAATTTAAAGATAACATAAAATTAAAAAAAAAATTGAAAACACAAAACTTCAAGAAATTATGTAGTTTTCAGCAATTACGCAGTAAAATACATTATATTAAATATAATTAGATTTGTTTCGTATCGACAACACTTATCTCTGTCTTTCCCAGCATCCTCTGTATTATTTAAATCCCATACTCACATGCAAAGTATCTAACATAATTATATTATTCTGACATTCTCTCTATTTTACTTTCTCGCAGAAAATAAATCCTGTAATAGAACTCGACCACAACTAATTCAAGATTGATTTCATGACGTTTCAAGAACTGAACTGAAGTCTTTCAATCGATCTTACCTTCCTCTTCCTCACCTTACAGGGCAGCAGCAGAAACTTTAAATTCTGATGCAATATAGATTAAATTGAAATTACCACGAGAAGTAGACTTTCGTGTTGACTAGGGTATCTTATTTTAAGCAAACTTTTTTTTTTCTTCCTAGCTTTTGAGCGGAAGTGGAAAATTCGTCTTTAAATAATACTCTGAATTTCTTCAAAAGCCTATCTTTAAGTTTAATACGAAGTTCAAACTTTTTAAAGCTTACGTCAACATCTGATGGGACAGAATTAACGAACTTGCGGAAGGTGCAAACCAATTCCCTGTCTCATCAAAAGTTTCCTGTTCTAATCACATCTCTTCTACATTGGCTAGAAAACAAAAATTTAAGTTTGAAGGTTGCTTTATATGTTCCTTCATAGAGCTACGTAGGTTTCTTGCTATCTGCCGTCGCTGGAAACTGAAAATTTGGTCATTTTCAGTTGGCCATTTTGTCTTCCAGAACATGATCTCTCCACCGCCAGCTCATTTTCCTTCCCCATATAAAACTAGAATTACGACAAACTAAATGGAATTAGTATCTTTTTAATAACTGCAAACCCACCTGAAACTACAAATCGAACGCAACGAACAAGTACAAATTACCTACAGCACATTCGAAATATATTCCGTACATAAATAGTGCTGCAATCTATCATCTGTCGTAATACTTATTGTAGTTTCCAAATGTCTCATCGCCTACTACAACTTGCCGAAAGAAATGTGTCATAATAAAGTTACAAGAAGAACAACGATCCAGTCATCTCTAGCCGTATCCACAACTCGACACCACCTACAATCTATATATAACACTGAGTGTACCTGGATACTTCTGCAGTCATACTACAACGTTACGACACAGTCTTGAACAGATTTTAGTTGAACGTACGTCACAGCACCTAACTATACACCACTGCACCTTGCAATCCTTCCTTTTGTAAATACTTATCACGTTTACAATTCCAGTAGTTGACACACTGAAGTGTCACTATAGTTATAAAACAAACTGAAGATGAAATAATTTAAAATGTTACCTACCTAAAAACTATCTCCTCGCGCACATACCTCTATACAAATTAGAACGTCACACTTTTGTAACAACAACACTTATGATAAATTATTCTTGACTTCGTTGTAACTGTACAAGGAAGTAAACTGATCAAAAATATGCAACAACCTACCTTTAAATTCACCATACTGATGAGAAGCATCTTTTAGTATCTTATATTTGTCGTAAATCACATTCGTTACTTCATTCCATTTCGCATTCAATTGTGTAAATTTTCTTGCCAATTCTTGCGCTGCCCCACCTTCACAGCTCAATAACAAATCATTCCCTGAAAATGTAAAGAAACGAAAAATGTCGATATAATATTTTGATTTTCAAACAAACTCATATTTTCGAATTTAAAATAGAACGTATATTAGCTTCCCCCCCTCCCCCTAAAAGTATCGTGTAATTAATTTTATTGAATGCTATTACAGATTCTAAACTTTTTACGCGAACACTTGGTCAAGACAATGATGTAATGTTACAAATAGAAGATAATTAAAAATAATTCCAGTGTAAAATGTTAGCGGTTTCATAGCTAAATGATGAATAGAAAGTAGTTACATGGAATAAAATCTTTGTAGCTTAATTAACATTCATAATGGGTAGTTTGACAACACCCTAGGCATCATCGCCATGCACGTCACTGATACTTATAAAGCAAGCCGAAAGTAATGGCTTAGCAGAAGCACGATTACTTCATAATCGGGAGGCGTTGCATAATAAGTGACTTGCCTTGCCAGGTGAATTTAGAAACAATGGCGTAACAAATTTTAAAATCACTTCATATGGAAAGAGGGAAGTATACAGTACTAATAAAAAAAAGTAAGATTTTAAAGAAAAAAGAAGAATTACTTAGGTAAAAAAGAGAATTACCAGATTCGTTTAAATTTCTAAATTCTTCAGTTCGTTTGTCCACCCTATCTTTCAATACTTGAAATTTTCCTTTCGCCTGAAAGAGTTCTGCAGATGTTTTGACAGAAACACATGTTGGTACTTCTGGTTCAAGCGTTTCTAACCATCTGGTGAATTCATCAAGTGATTCAAACACCTGAAATCAAAACAAAAAACTAATTAATTATATGCATAACAGTTGTAAACATGCATAGATATAAATATATATCTAGTATATATAATATTTTTTTTTCGCAATGTTATAACAGTAATTATTAATTATTATCTCCCTCTTTCTTCTCTTCCTTATTATTATAATTACTTTCAATTAAAGCAAAACATTCTCTTACTACTACAAGTACTTTCAACTAAAGCTGAACTCTCGCTTACTATTACAATTACTTTCAATTGAAGACAAACGTATTATCATTACTTTCAATTAAAGATCAATATACAATACAATTTAATTATTTTACACAAACATCTGTGTAAGAACAAGTTGAAAAACGAACAGAAAAAAGCGGTCGGCCGACCAACTAGAAATCGAACCCTGGTCTCTCGCCTGCTGGACAGGTACCGACGACAAGACCGTCTTTTCTGTCTATTTTGCATACTTCAACACACTCATCTCTAAAGGTGTCAAAAATGCAATGCATTCAACTACACTGTAAAGATTTTCATTGCGGAATGTTTCTGCAAAATCATTCAATCCGGAACACCGAATTAATTAATTACTTTTTAAACAAATATATTTCGAATTAGATATTAATTTATGTTATAAAAATTCCTTGTCGATGACTAGAAGTTCGAAAGTGCGCAGAAAAATTGTTCGCTAGCCTAGCGGATCAAACTCTGGTCTACTAATTGCCGACCGCGTGCAATATCAATTAAACTACCTTTCGACAGAAACAAATTCTGTGAATATGTTTATCTCTGGGTCTTAATTAAACCAGCCTTCTCTGTTAGCGTCGAAAGTACAGGCATCCTACATCCTGTAGGAATTTTCTGTTAAGGAATGTACCTACAAATCGTACAGTATGAATAAAATATTGTTACTTTCGTGGGTGGATAAAAGTTAGAAAATGGAAAACTCCAATGGACCACAGCACCCAACCAACCGACAATAAGGAGATGAGGGACAGCGATATAATTTTTTCCACGCATTTTCACATGCAAAACACGTTTCAAGCTGTTAGCGTACAAAGGAACTAACATCTAAAAAATTTGATCTAATAACCAGACATAAAATAAAACCAAATAAATAATACAATTAAAATTGTTCCACACACATGTACTTTAAGTTTACAAACTCAATACCTCGGTAGTGGTAGAGGGTTGACTTAGCAATCGGAAAGTCCTGAGAACGATCCCAGCGACCGCCCATCCTGGCTGAGGATTTTCCAGTTTTTTTTTCTGAGTCATACTAGAAAAACGCCGAGATGGTACCTATAAACTAGGCCCTGGCCGACTACCTTCCAACATCCTCCCCCACCATATCCCTGACTCAGCCTCAGATGTATAAAGACCATAAATAAATTTAAATTCAACTCAGTATTATGTCCAGGGTAGCTACTGTTGAACCTTTCTTTGTACTCGACAATAAATCTTTGTGCTTTTCATAATAATTACCTGCTTCGTCTTAGTGAGTGCATCTCTAAGCTTAGTATTCTGTAGTTTCGCATGCTCTACTGTTGTCTTCCACTTATTGGCCAATTCCGTCAATTTACTGCCCAACGACGCTGCAAAAGAAGGATCAGCATTTTCAAGAAGCCTCTGACCTGTTGCATCAATGCTATTCACGTTCGGCTTCAATGTTTCAATGTCGTCCTGAAGTGCCTACAAATGGAAAAGAAGACGAGTGTGTAGAGAAACCATGCATAATAAATATTTGACTACTTATTCTGTAAATCGATTATGAATTAGCCGTGCAAATAAAGCTTTCACACAATATACCACGGAACAATTGGACATGCAAATTGTACGGAACTATATCACAAATGTTGATCACACATAAAAAGTTAAAAATATAGGAATAAATTAAGAATATTTACATTTGATTGCTCAAGCTGGGCTTCCAAAGTTTCAACATCTCCAAGAGGAATGTCTTCTTCTGCCTGGAGAAATACTTCGACTTCTCTGAGCCAAGAATTTAATCCATTCATTTCTTCATTGAATTGTCGCAGGGTCGCTATATCTGAAAAGAAAATATTTCGTGAATAGGCATGTAAAACAACATATTCATAATATACACATGGCATGTAAAGCTACAATAGCCTACAATATAAAATATACGAGTGACGGAAGCTTACAGAGTCTTCATCCAAAACAATATGCTAAACATAATTATGAGAAAAAGTAGCATACTTTCGACGAAAAATGAATATTCATAAAAAGAAGTTAAAGGTGGAGTGGCAAGAAGGATCCCTTTTAAATCGCCATGCTCTCGTTCCTTTGTTTCGCTGTGCTATTCTGTTCGTCTGACACGAATTTGAATCTATTTTAAGGCCTTTAGGCAACTATGGATCAGGTCGTATGGATGATGATGGTATATTGGTGGAATGAAGAAAATGGGAGGAAACGGGAGCACCCCGAGAAAACCCACGCACACGGTGTTCATCCACCACAAAGCTCACATGGCCCGCAGGGATCGATCCGACGATCCCTAGCACCAGAGGTGTGCGCTCTACCAATTGAGCCACCGCGGCCCCTCCTCTGATACGAGTTCAAATAGTACTTCTCTATACATATGTTCGTGGATGACTACCCTGGAAGTATCTTCGTCTCTTAACAACTTATTATTAACAGTAAGACGTAAAGATAGCGCCGATTAATAGAAAGGAAAGATCTACGAGCTTAATGTGAAAACAAATTATTATATTTCAATTTCTAATCTCGCTCACCAGATATTGTGTTCTTTCTAACATGCAAACATATTCTTAGTGTTGAAAGACGCACAGAAATCACTGGACACGAGGGAAATCAAACTTTAGTCTTTTGCTTGCCAGCCATTTCCATTAGCACTAAGTACATAGTCTGATAAAACTAGATGCAACGTTTATCTGGGAAGTTCATTTTCTTCGGTTTTTGTCCTTGTCTTTCCTACTCAAGTAGCTCACTAGTATACTGTCTCAAAAATATGTGTCGAAGTCACAAATCATATACCATATTCACTTGAATCCAATGAGCAGCCTTTTTTGGCGTTTTTTTTTCTATCCGTTTTTTTTTCTATCTCCTTCTCTGATACCAAAGTACACATTACAACCGACAACGTACTCGAATCGCGTACAAATCCAAATATTGAAGTTTTATTCCTCCACTCTGCGGTTTTCTTCTTCTTTCTCTTCCGCCTCTTTCTCTTCTCTTTTAGTGTCTTTCAGCTGGACACAACAGCTGAATTCACAGGTAACAATCAGTTAGTAATTTGATTTGCTTTTTCTCAACATATTATAGGTCCATTCCTTGTTATTGCAAAATTTCAAAATATCGATGTTATAAACGCTACCTGTGCGAGTGCATTAATTTCGCTTAAATTTAAGTACAGTACTTATTTTTGCGAAGTAATAAACTAAACGTAAGTGTTGTTTAATTTTCAAGGAATGTTAAAACGTACAAGACACTTTAAACTACAATACTGAGGTTATTTAACAAGGTATACAAACATATTAAGAAATAATACATAATTATGACCGGCTTACCTTTAACCAACTTCTTTTGTCTTTCATCTAAAATAACTGGTATGTCGCTCCATCTGGTATTTAACTCCTGAAGTTCTTCCCGTAACCGCTGACTTTGGGTTTCAGTACCTGCTCGCTGAATCAACTCTTGTCCCGTTGCATTTACATAATTGAAACTGCTCTGTTGCTCTTCGATAGTTCGTTGTAATTCCTAAAACAACACACACAAGATAAACTTGATGAAGTAGGTTCACTAAACAAAGACATTTAAAATATTAATATCATAATCGAAGCTTTGTATTTTTTTAATATTGAAACAAAATTTCTTGAGCTTACTTGAATTAAATTGAATTTACTTATGGCCTGTATGCAGCTCAGACTGGGATAGGGACAGTGGGGGAGAGGATGTTGACCAGGGCATAGTTTGTAGGTACTTCCCCAGCATTTGCCTGTTGTGACCGAGAAAACAAGCCTGCAAAAACGTCGGTCAAGATGGGCGACCGTTGGAATCGTTTCCAGAACCTTCCTATTGCTAATCCAGTGTTCTACCGACTGAGCTACGGAAATTCGGTACGTATGCTTACTATAAAAATCGTATTTTAAATCCTGCTCTCGGTAAAGTACAAAAATTATACACATTTTGAAGTTTCAGACTGTTTGTTCTACATTTGAGCTAGTACTGATACGTAATTCCCGTTCTGTAATTGCACAACAGAACTATTGGTTGATTTTTATTAAGACAATTTTGTAACAAAATTTTCAAGATTTGTGAAAGTGTTATCCTGAAAAGAAAGTACGTAGTTGAATCAGAAGAGCTTAGAAGAAAATTATATTATTTCAAAATTTGTTTGATTTTCGTCTCTATGGAAATTTGTGTTTTATGGACACAAATTATAATTATGACAGCTGCTAGAATTACTTTCTTATGGTTAAGATTATGATTATCAAACGCCAAACATCTTTATTCATATCACAGTCGAAATCTACAGCGCATTGCACTTCCTAACTTGATCAAAGCGTTGGCTAGAAACAGTAACCCTTCTTGTAGGGTTACATGATACAATACTGCTTTCTTATACAAAAAGTGTAACAAAGTTTCATCGATTTTTACCTTAAATTTCTGTAACTGATCTTCCATGACTGCAAGGTCAGCCACTACAACATGTTCCGATAAAAGAACCCCTTCAACATTGTGAACCCACTTCATTAATGCTTCCATCGCTTCCAGGTACTTCTTTGGTGGAGATTTATCAACAGCATTGCTAAATTCAGTCTGTTTTTCAGCCAACCTAGAACGCAACAAATGAAACATCAATATTAGTTAATTGACATTTTGTAATAGAAGAAAACACTGACACAAACTACTGTAATATTTAATAAAGTAATTTTTTAAAAGACTAAATATGAATACACGCGTTGCAGGATCTAAGTAAATTATTTTTAACCTGAAATTTAGAATAGTTCTCCAAAACTTATGATTTAATCAAAATATCACCAGCAGCGTGTCAAAGTTAAATATCGTACAACCCATACAAGTTTTGGCGAATTTGGGGAAAATTTTGGCTAAATATAATTAATAAAAAAAGGATTGAATATTAAACAAAACTTGAAAATTTATCTAATGAAATTTTCCTCAAGAAAAGAAGAATAAAATATGAAGATATATGCGACATCTTTCCGACAACGAAATAGTTCTGCTCAGAAATATCTTTCAGAATCCCTTATAGTACGCGATCAAACTATACTTTTCAATATAGTTATTACTATTTTTATTAGTGGATCTTTTTAACATCTCCAGCTTATTTGATTAAGTAGGTTAACACTGATAAAATTATACAGTGTGTCCGTAAAGTTCTCACCCATTTTGATTAAGTGTGCAGTAAAGTGTAACATGCCAACGAAACACCATAGGGAAACAAAGCATGCATAAATTAATTATAAAATAACAATAGTTTTCTCTGCTTGTGATATTGTGTGTCGGCCATTTCCTGATTGTTTTATAATCGAGCTTTTAAAACTAACGATAGGTACAGTTCCCTGGTGATGATAAAACAACTCATAGTATTTGATTGGATAATGCTAAATATAAAGTAAATGACTGTTTGTTCTAGAAAGGCTCTTAAACCGTTCAATGTATCCCCCAGCAAACCTCGCATAAATACTCCTCGATAAATTTCAAACACGACTGTGGGGGGAGGGGGGGCTGCTGCCTCAAAGTACTCCACTTGTCAGTGTTGCTATCTTGTTGTAAAAATCAAGTTTTGCAAAAGCGCTTTATACCATTCAATGTATCTGCACCAAAACTTAGCACGATTATACCTCAATACCCTAGAAAACCTACTGTGGAGGGTTTCAGAACACCAATTACTCCAGCTCCCAGTTTTGCCACCTAATTATAAAATTCAATTTTTGCAAAGGCTTCTATACCGTTTAACGTACAAGTACCAGATTCGGCACGAACACTCCTTCATACCTTGCAAACATGGCTGAGGGGTTCAACCCCTCAATCACCCCAACAGTCAGTGTTGCCAACCTATTTACCATAAGAGGACCGTGATGGGGTTTCGCATTCACAATTAAGGCAATGTAAAGTTATCATACTTATCACGGCTCCTTCATATGTCCATACCAATACTGTAGACGTTGTACGGTCCCAACATCTTAAGTTAGTGTGCATATTTGATAAGGAACATACAAAATATTTTTGGCCCTGCACCAACGGGCGAACACACTGTCCTGGTTGAAAGAAAAAATTTAGAAACAAGCAGGCTGAAAACTTGCTATGAAACTGACATTGCATTACATAAATTCGACGCTGATTGGGCATGACATCATACTATAAGTGTCAACTTTCGTTAACAGAAACAATTGAATTCGTCTTCAATACACACTATTGAAGATATATTTATTTGTACCTTTTATTTCTTCAGTAGAACAGAAAACGCATGCATATGCCTCAATCAGTCTTCACCTCTCCGCTTTCTCTACCCAAAAGCCTCACTTGTTACATATGGTGACCGAACGGGTTGAACCAGTTTTCATAGTTTCGCTGCGAGCGTGAAAGGCAGGACGAGGGGAACATAAACTATGATTGGCTTCACAAAATCAAACCCACCAATGGTATAGTCACTTTCTGACAGCTTTGTGCTATTTATCTACCTTTTGGTAGTTCAGGTTCATCAGGATATGGTGCTAGTAGCAACTAACAAACAGCATTCTCTGTTTCGAATTTCTCAAAAGAGCCAAATTTCAATCTGTATATACATTGTGCAACATTCTAGTAATGCAGAGGATTACTAAGAGACTGGATAGCTAGGTAGACTGATATTCTTGGACGTGTACGTCCAGGAAAAATGACAAATGGACAACCCTGGCGAAAATGGGAAATTAATTCTCCTCTTTCATGAGCAACTGACAATCAGAACTTGCATTGTAAATTTCAAGCGAACGAGTGTCGTCAAGTAAACATATCTTTCCGGACATTTTCAACTTTGTCCTTTTTTTTGTTGAAAATGGTATAGTGAGATAGGCAGAGGTAAAAACTCATCCGACAGTGTGACTCCCCATCAACAGTGTTGCCAGAGTCCATTATCAAAACGGGAAAAACCCTACAATTTTCGTTCGTGATTAATGTCTTAAACACTTCTCAATATACAGAGCTATATTTCAGCGCAAAACCAATGTCCCTACGTGTTTTAGTTTAATAGTTATGCACTACGAAACAGCGGGTAGAGTAGCCAGCGAAGCAGAAAGGGCATGTTATTCTTACAGAAAAGAAAAAAGGAAATATTTTATACCTTAGCATAACTTCTCCCCATCTCTCGAGGAATTTATTGGTATCAGTCTCGATTATATTTGCGTCAGTTCCTGCCATTTGACTGGTGGTCAGTTCTTTGGCCCGTTTCTTCATTCTTGATATCCTGTCTTCATGTGACTTCATAGATTTAATTTTTACCTGCAAAAGAAAATTCAAATTGCTTATTTTTTTCGTTCCACTTTAGAGACGATTAACATACAAAAAATGAAAGCAAAATTGGGAATGATAATGGAATGAACATGGATAAAATAAACCATTTATCTGTGTGAATGTTACTACGTAATGACACAGTGGATATATATGATTCTCGTTTAAGTTACACTATATTGTATGGAAAATAATGTTAATTTTACCACAAAAACATAGGGAAAATCTTTTTTATGTTACTCAACTGTATACATAACAACGTGAAGTTTATAAATTCTAACTATCCATGCTTCTATTATGATTAAAAACTGTGATGAAACACCTACGTCACGGCATTAAACGAAAGTAAAAAGAATAAAACTATGTAAACTGGAAATTTCAAACACACCATTACAACAACAAACGTAAATCTAGAAAGTTTCTTCTTAGAGATAACGTGAAAATATTTTCTTGGAAATAACATTAAATATTAATGAAATGGAATAATATTCTTAACACTATGGAAATTCCAAATCTCTTGAAATACAAGATTTAATCACCACACGTAAAAGAACTTGAGTGATTCTTGATGACCTGTTAGCACAATGCTTGCACAGTGCTCACGAGTTTCAATCTAGCTCTGGGTCCAGTCTAGTAACAGAGCAATCTGAAGCACTCCCAGGAACTGAAATGTTAAGAAGCAATATACACAATGTACATTACAAGTTTTTTTTTTTTTTTTTTGTTTGTTTGTTTTGACAACTTTATCCTGAAATAGACAAGTATGTTGTTTCAATTTATTCTCTGAATGCAAATTAACGCTTACAAAAAACTTACTCTGCACTGCTCCAATAAATGCATCACGTTCCCTGAACTACTAGCGACTGCACTAGCACCCTCCAACCATTTATGATAACCCTGAAGAATTATTTCTAAGGCACTTAGTTCACTGTAAAATTGTTTCTTTTCCAGTAAAAAGTCTATCTTCTCTTTCCTCTCTTGTAATAAGGAATTCAAATTTCTCCATCTGGTGTCAATTTCTTTCATTTTATCTTCTTCTTCCTTGGTCGATTCTCCTTCTGAAAAGGATTGTAGAAAGAACTTAAAAAAAGAAAATGGTAAAATATTATATAGATCGATTTAGCGACATTAAAAGTTTTAAATAAATTACTTTCTATAAATATACAGGACTCGAACCGCGGACCTTCCGCACGGCAAGCGAACGCTCTTCCGTTATTCTACGAGGACTCTGCAATGTAGAGATCTCTTACACATACAAATAAAAAACTCTATTTCCCGCAAATTATTACTTTATTTACAACAAATTGTATTCCTTTAACGACTAATGAATTCCTACATCAGAGGGCGGAGGACATTTAATTAAGTTACTTACTCACGAACAGAGAACATTTATCTCGACGAAAACTGTTATGTAATTTTATGACTGATGTTTCGTGTATACTTTACGTTTCTACTGTAAATCAATCTATACACTCTTTCCTAATTTCGGACCTCCAAAGTATGCTACAACGGTCGTATTGAGTTTTTGGGTTCTACAAAGGACCCTTCGCTCACACATACACACGGTTTAAATTTCAATTTTGCTTTTAGCGTGACCGTTCTTTTGCCAACCATCAACTCTAAGATTTAAATGCAGGATTTAATTATACACTATCCTTCCTATAGCAGCAGGGTTTTAAAAAAGGAAGGAAATCAGAAAAAGCATACACTGAATAATATATTACAGCTCACTTCTATATACACTGTAAAAATAAATTCATTTTTAGTCTGCTGTAATTTAAATAAATTTCATTTGCACACTGATACGCGAGGTTAGAAATAATATTCAAGTTGGTTTTAATTAAATGTTCCGGATTTTTGCATCAGATTGTCGGGGGTTCAAAAATTATCGTAAAAAAACACTTCCCATGAATTTCTACATCACGAACGGGAGATATGTAAATTAATTCTCACTTCGGACTGAAGATATTTAAATGTCTTTGTACATTACGGAAAGATGACTTTTAGACAAATTTCTACCTTACGAGTGGGGACATTTACATGAATTTCTGCCTCACGCACGGAGAGCATTTATATAGTCAAAACTAAAAAATTATTGTTTTAAACAAATAAAATCTAATAAATCGGATAAAAACTACTGAATTCTAAGGAAACTTTCACCAGGCACGTATCCAGAAGTTAGTTTCGAGAGGGGTCAATGGGATTCGGGGAAAAGAATGGGGTCCAACGGGTCTCTGGGCATGAAATGTATATTAAACACTATATAATTACACCTAAAATCACACCAATTCTGCCTAAAACTCTGAATTTGAGCGGAGGGGCGGACCCATTCCCTAAATATGCCCCTGACTTTCACAAAACCACGTAAGAAGAAGACTACATTTATATTGATGAAAGCTCAGATTTTTATCTACGGAATGAAATCACTTTAATCTTAACAACTCTGAAACGCTACACGTAAGAGAAGTTAAGCCTAACTCTGCAACGGTATATACACCATACGGAGGTATGTGATTCATCCGATCCACACTACGTATAGAGATCTGTACTGAAAGATTAATATAGCTTCTTTTCTATCTACATGTGTGCCTGTTGTTGGCCATTCACACATTTCTCATTAGATCAAACAACCTATGGAGTGATACATACCTCTTGAAATTTCTTCAACTAGTTGTCTCCCCAACGCCATTATTTTGTCAATATCGTCTTTATGGGTTTTTATGTCCATTTCCGTGTCTTCATACAATACTAACTGTTCGTCAACACTCATTTCATCAAAGGCACTTTGAACTTCTTCCTCCCCGTCGCCATCTTGTCCTTTGGCTACTAAAATAGATTCTGTGTGATCAAACCATGTATTGAGCTGCTGAAGGTCCGATTCGAATTCCAGTCTGTGCGCACTGCCCAACCGTCGCTTTTTAATCCCTCCTTGAAGAAGCACCTGGAAAAATATTAAATAATGTTAACGTTCTAAAATTGGCATAATACTTTAAAAAAAATCAAACTGGATTACATCAGTTCGCAGTTTTGATTATTATTAATATTAAATATATCATAAAAACAGTAGGGATATAAATAATCCAATTCCATGTTAAGTACATTTTTCGAACTTACCTCATATTTATAGCCTTAATAGTTCTGGTTTATTTTAGAAGATTTTGATAATCAAGAACAACAACGTAAATACGCTACCCTTTGTAACGAATGTTAGTCAAACTTCCATAAAGCGAGTTCTGTTTCTTGTATAATGTATTCCTACTACGACAAAGGGAAACACTTCGTAAGTTCTTACTAGTTTCAACATTAAAAAGGAGAAAGGGTACTTACACTAACAATGATTACACAGCTTGTAATGCAATACTTCGTCAAGTAATAACCCTTAACAAGCGTATCGAATAAAATAAACCACCCTGTAGAACGAAGAACAACAATGAACAGAGCAACAGTGACGCCACCTAATGGACGACGGATCAATTTGTAGACACAGTTGACTAACGCATTACGTGTAAGTACCAGAAAAGGATAGTGTAAAGTTTTGTGTTGATAATGTGTGGCAAACAGATAAAAAATTAAAGTTTGCTACTCATTTTCAACACAGAACGTTACACCATCCTTTCCTGATATTTACACGTAATGCGTTAGTCAAGTGTCTATAAATTGATACGTCGGTATCACCCTGCTCTGTTTACTGTTCTCCTTTGTTTTACAAGGTGGCTTTACTTCTCTTTACTCTTTCGTTAACGAGTGTTATGTGCCGAAATACTGCATTGCAATCTATGTGACCATTTGTAACCATTAATTATTAACCATGTAACTATTAATGACGTGAACTATTTATTGTTTATAGAAGTATTCCCTTCTCGTTTTCATTCTTACCCTGCACGTCCCTTCCGGCTTTCTTCTTCTCTTGGTGTTATTCCTTCCAATATTTATACGTTAACCCATGTACCTGCATCAACTAGTTTACATCACTTGCTTAGATAAACACTATTTTCGTTCGTTTTACAGGAAAACTATGAATTTCAGTTAAAACTTAACATAGAAATTTTATCGCTTTTGCTTCTCTCACTTCACATGGGGGCACACATCCTCTAATAGAGATTCTTTCCTAGCAACGCAGTAGCATTTCGCTATTTGGAGTGTCCAAGAAGAAGTGCAAAAACTTTGTGTAACACTAATACAAAGGAAGGAAGTTACTTACAGCTTATTTGAGAACAACACAGTAATATACAAAGACTTCTTCAATATTTCGAGCCCATTATCGGCTCGTTTTCAAGTGGAGAGAAGAAAACGACGTGCACCTGTAGAATGAATAAAAGACTACAGAGACAGTGGGGTCACGCAGCGGACGACGCATCAGCCTTGGAACAAGTGGCAACTGCATAGCGTGTAAGTTCAAGAGGGGTTTGTGGAAGGAATTGTATTGAACATGCTGAGCATTGAGGTTTAGAGTTATTGAAGGTTAATGTCAAGTTTCACTTTTGTGCTCAAGCCATGAATAAAAGCTCCCTCCCACAGACGGTGTGTTGATGTGTTGTTCGTAGGGGACGAAATGTGTATTATGACAACAAGAAAAGATAGATCGAAATTGTTGAGAGACTGGGTGTATAAGGAGATTGCGGCATCCGGATTGTTGATAGTACAAAAGTGGTGATGGTTATTAACACGAATATTGATATTGAGAGACCCACCTATTTCCCCAACATAAAAGGCATTTCAGAATTTGCAGGTTATTATGTATATTACATTGCAGGTTATTATGTATATTACATTACAGGTGTGGCATGTATCCTTGGGATTTAGAGTGTACCAGCCACTAACAATACTGATAACGACTGTGGGAGAAGTGATGAAAATGGAGTAGGACCTACATCTGAGTCTCTTGCATATGTGGACGCCGGTTTGGGGTGGTGGCGAGAAAGGATTCGGTGGATTCGGATTGGTGTTGTTGGGAGGTTTTAGTGGGTTGAATGTGTGAGGATGCACGAAATATCCGTTTGGTTACAAAGTTAGATGGGATCGAACCAAATTAACCTCACTATAATCAACTTGAAGCAGAATTTCGAATAACAAATATAAACATGGAATCTCCTCAGTTAAGTACTTCCCTGAACTGTCAGGATGCAGTTCCCCTATGATATAAAAAATAGCATTAACTTGTTAAGAAAATGACAGAAATCAACATTTAAAACTTAATTTTCTTACCTCTTGACTAGTAGTAACAGTAGTACTTGATTCAACCGACATGCTCTCTTCCCATTGAGCTCTTGTGACTACGCTTCGTGATTCAATAGCAACAGGACCTACACTGACCTCAAATCCAAATTTTGATATCTATAGAAGATGTACACATAGAGAAAGAGAGAAAGAAAGTAAAGGAACATTGCACTTAACGTGTTAAAATAACTAAAGAAGCAATGAAACAACAAAAATAACAAACAAAACAAAGTTAATGATTTCTTTTTTTGTTAAGACATATATAAAAGTTCACAGTTACAAAGCTCAATTTAATTAAGCACGAATATCTTCATGATACACTAGAAGTAATACTATTTCACTACTTATTAGCACTAGTAATGCTAACAGAAAATTATCTTTATTTCTCTTGTAAGCAGCAGTGACGTCCTACAGCAAAAGTTAAGACACAAAACTATAATGTATATTAGGAACACAATTGGGGAATCTTTAATTAGTAAAGAAACGAGCACATTATTATTATTATTATTATTTTCAGTCTGTGTTTTCATAATGTAATGATGTACGAGAATACTGATTCTTTGTATAGAAAAATATCCTTGTCGACCGGATAGCCGTGCGGTCTACGGCGGTAGGCCAACGACTCGAAGGTACCGGGTTCGAGTCCCGGCAGGGGCATGGGTGTAGATTTTAATGGCTAAAGGGTGAATCGTGACGGGCCGAAGTCCAAAGTTACTAGACTGGTCCATATGAAAATAAAGTTTACCAAAGAAAAATATCCTTAAATGTGTAATTAATTTTGTAAGACAAGCGCTTATCTATGTATATTCCTCATACCTTTCAATACGAAAATTAATACATCAGAGGACAGCAATATTCATTTCTGTTTTAATTTTCCACCAATATTACATGGCAAGTTTGTTGCAAATTTTGCCCAGTGATAACTAGGAACTTTGTTACACATTTTTTTCGTTTGCTGTAGCAAAGTTTTGATAGTATGACGCAAATCTTTGCTACGTGGGTCGGTTCGTATTGATCACGCTGAACGTGACTTTAAGGGATTTAAAATTTTGTAGTCTGGATATCCGACCTGCAGCCACTTCTTTTCACTTGTGTGAGGTGTCCTAGAACAATGACTAGTATGCAAAGTTAAATTTAATACAAGGCAAATATCAGGGAAATCTTTTCAAGAGTTCTTATACGGTAGAAAAGTGAATCTATTCATATAAAGTATCAAATCGCTGAGCACTCTAAGCTAATGATTTCCTTAGCTACAATAAACTACCATAATACTCTTAAAGCACTAAAATGAATACACTTAAAAAAAAATGTTAGTGGCTTAACTGTGGGTTTTGTTAAATATGTGTGAAAAAAAAAAGCACACTTATGTAACAATAAACGAGAACAAAATTGGTCTTTACTTACCCTTTGGCTTTGTGCTTCCATAATTTGGACTAGAGCATCCCATCTATCTTGAAGATTTTCTACTTGTTCAAGGATTTTGGTACTTGTTGGAGAGTTTGAATCTAATTTTGAAACTAGCTGCTGTGCTGACTCTTGTAAAACAGAATGCCTTTTGTGTTGAGCCTCCATATCCATCTGCAACACCTAGTACGAAAGAAAAGAGCAGTAAAGGAATGTACTAAACATAAATCAAATAAATAATGATAAAAAAGAAAACCTTCCACACAATACACACACGCCAAATATCCTTTCTTTCATCCATATATTTTCTATGAAAGAAACACTTTTCTATATTTCGCAAATACAGGAAAAGAATAGTGTAATTATATTTTCCGTGATTAAATACGATAACAGTGAAAAAAATACGCACTACGCTTTTGGTTGAAATTCGAAGTGAAGAATTTGTTGATTTACTGACATTAATATATATACCATCAACCATTTGGTATAGTACCATGAAATTCAGAAATTCCGACACATTGATAAAAAAAATAACACTTTCCATTGTTTAAAAAACATTCAATGGTACAAAGACTTCAATCCTTGCGGTAACCAGTGTCTGATAACTTTAGAAGTTTGTTCCCTTACCAAGAAATGATAGAAATCTGATAATTATTGGTCGCAGGAACATAAAAAGACGTTCACTCCAATATTTGAAAAGAAACTAGGAACAGGCCCACAAGGAGTCAAGTTATATAGCAATTTTACCTGTAGCATTTTAAACCTATCAAGCATTTCTTTTTGCTCTGTCGAAGTATTGGATTCCATTTGCTTCAATAATGTTTCTTTTTTGTCCAGCCATGACTGCAGTCTTTGGTGTTCTTCGTTGATTTGTGTCCATCGGACAACCAAGTCTTGTAGTTTGGTCCATCTTTCTTCAGTCCATTGACAAATGTGTGCCCAACGTTCCCCTAAAGCTGTTAGCTGGTCCTCCATTTGGGAATAGGCTAAAAAGTGTACAAAAATGATACAGTTATTAATGTATGATAAAAAAATAATTAAAAAAAAAAAATAACATAGTGCTCTTGTATATACGGACTGTATAAAATGAAAAAAAAATCAAATAGGTAAATATTCTAAATTCTAAACTACCGTATTATTCATAGTTTCATTTAGATTTACAGCATTTCATTTAAACATGAAGTAGGCATAGACTTCTCAATAAGCAAACTGTGATAACAATTATAATAGATAAAAAAAAAGGTTTATTTTCTAACTGACAGTAGTTTATTCCCAGTCCTCCTTATCTTTTCATTACAATACACAAAATGATTTTACAATACTTAATATGTAGGTAATTACTAAAATATATTATTTAAATAAGGTAATATAATCTATTACATATAATTAAAACTGCAGATACAAATACGGTGTAATATATGCATAACGCCATCCTGTGTTGATTAAATGTACATCAAACAGACAAAACATAATTCTAATCCTAAACAGAAAAAGGTTTTCGTCGCATTTCAATTTATAGTGTAAGATCTTCAATATTTTACCAGTATTCTGTATTCTCACACTGGAAATTGTAACATTATTTTTGAAATCAAGAGTCGATAGAAAGGCACTGAATCAGTATGGGCGTTACATATAGCTATTTACTTCTTATCTCATGTAAGAATGTTATGTCGAAAAAGTTACTTAATGAAATTATCACAAGATGGGGTTATCTGGAAAATTTTATTAAAATAAAAATTCTCCAGTTACGTAGATTCTTCATATAATGTCTAAAGCTATTCTAATACTAACATTTGCTTTCCAAAAGATACCTAATTTATTACAAGTCAAAAAGTTACACTTTTCAGGACACGAAGACGACCTGAGAATGGCGTATAAGAATTCTGCAGGAAACCGCAAAATCATCAGTTCGCGTACAGTCATACTCAGGATTGTTCAGAGCGGAACCACTGAGAATATTTTATTATTTGATATTTTTAATTGTATGGGCATGAAACTATTTCTATAAGACATAAAAATATGTTGTTTTTTTTTTTTTTGCTTTCTCCCCTCCAGTTTTTCTATTTCTTTACTTCCTGAGTTTTAACACAAGATGGTCAAGCAATTGTTTGCAGGCTAGCTAGTTCTCCTCTTACGTATGTTCTTCAGTTCATACGTACAGACGATTCAACACAATATAACGTCCATGTGTTTCGTTGTCGGAAAACATTTTATTTTTGAATGTTACTTGCCTGTTTCTGTATTTACTTATAAGTTATAACTTATAACTTTGTACGTATAAGAAAGATCTTTCCCTAATTATTAAAAATTACAGGCTGTATTCAAAATTGGTTTTACATCATCTCAAAAAGCCTAGGAAAGACGCCAATTTTATTAATTTATAAGTTTCCCAAGGTCACTACTCCAATAACCACCTTTCTTACTGACTGGGTGGAGGAGAATTTTAAAAATCTTGGCTAAATAATAGATAAGAAGACGTACAATTTATTTTAGCTAAGTCAGTAGTATTTTTTAACTTCAAAAGAACTCTAAAATGGCTCTACAAAGACAATTTTTAAGCTTTTTTTTTTTTTTTTTTTTCGTGGAAGTGAAACCGGACTACTATACACTCAGACCTTAGGTAGAGAGTATCCCGATTTTCTTCAACAGAACGGTGGTGACCCTGGTCATAGTGGTGCTGTTTCTGCGCAAACGATGACTATATGTATAGATTCCTTTTCTACAATAATCGCAAATTGAAAGGCTTACTGGGTGGAAAATGATTCAATTGTTTCTTTTCAAATTGAAAATTGTTTGCCTTAAAATACAAGCTACAAGTACTAGCTACTAACATTGATAGCTATTCTACTTAAAACGATGCGTACCATTTTCTGCACTGTTTTCATCCACTACGACAACCATATTGGAAAGGTTATCAACTACTCGTTGTTGCGATTCTAGATCATTCTGAAGTGCTTTGTGCTGTTCAACTTGTTGTTTCAAAGACTCAAAATCCGGAACAGTGTCGGCCATCCTTGATATTCGGTCTTCCGTACCTGTCAACCACAATTTTAATTGGTCTAATTGTTCTTGTTGCATACTCATCAATGTATCGTGTATCCTGTGGAGGAGAAAAAAAAATCTTTTTAAAATTTGACTTTTTACGAAAAGGAAGAATTATAGCATAACTCTTTCGGACAATACATAGTTTAAACTATCAACTGTACTCGTGAAATATAGTTAGGCAAAAAGTGAAACTTTAAACAATAAATAACACCTTATTCAAGTAGTTACAGTTATAGGCACATATATCGAAGAATACCTGCATATCTTGTTTATGATTACGCACGTTTTCCTTAGTACAAGGCCAGGAAGACTGCTGAAATGTTGGGATATCCTTTAGCAACCCTCCCATCCCTTCCTGTCAATCCTAATCTAACATGTGGGAGTAATCTAACGTGATCGCTACTGGATTAAGCAGTAATGAGTATATCTTCCTACATATACACATTTTAATTAATCTAAAACAGTCACAATATCTTTTCTTAAACAATTACGTAAAAAATTGCATAATTTGTTACGTTCCGTTTGCATACTGATTGTCGATATTTGTTTTCTCAGCCGATAAATGTAGAGCAGCGAAAATAAATTATCAAATAGTGCCAAAATAATATTTTTGTGGAAAAAATTAAAAACTGCGACAATGGAACCTGTCGACATACTTGTTGACACATATACACAATTAAGAAAACACATCACGGTGAAGAAAAAATGAAATTAAAATATAATGGCACTTAGATCAATTAGTTTGGGAAAATGAAGAAGCTAGAGCAACTGGACCTGTTGGTAGTCGCACGTAACACTCATAAACAATAACGGAAACAAGACCTGAATCAAACGGAAGTGCACTGACTGTCACTTACATCACCTTGATGAAGATAAACTGAAATTAACATATATACTGGCACTTAGATCAATTAGCCTTGCCACTCTACAATACGTAACTTTTCCTCTTCATGAAAAAATGTGTTATCAGTGACTTTTACCGGATGAGCATTACGTCTTAAGGACAGGACCTACAGTTTAAAGTGAACGGGGACCCGCCCCCCCTCCCACCATTAGAAGGGACAAGTGAAATAACTCATCCACAAGAGACCATTAACTTTAATAAGGAACATCATTTTTTTCCGCCCACAAAGTTTGGGTAGAGGGTATAATTTATAACGTATTCTTGAAGTTGGGTTTTAAAAACTATTTCTTTCTTCCTAACTGGGTCAGGGAACAAAACTTTCTCCGCTAAAGAACACATTGCACATATAAATAACCAAAGATGTTAAAATGGGAAGTGCAATAACTTAAGGTTCACTAATCGAACACCAAGCATGCTATATATTTCTCGGTATTCCTTATTTTTTCCTTACAATTATTATACAATCATTATAAATATAAATAACTCATAATTTATCACCAGTGCTGGATAAAGCAATTTGGGAGCCCTGGGTTCTTGTTTCTCGCCCTGCGCTAAAGACTTTGTTGGGGTCTCTTGTTACTTATCCCCTGTAGTCGTAAAAGTAACTGATTTACCTTTGGCGGGGGTCCTAAACCAGTGAAGGCCCTGGGGGTGCAGCCCCTTTAGACTAACTCCTTAATCGGGATCTGTTTATCACTCACTTAAAGAAACGAAAAATAGAACATCCGGGTGTAAATTACCCTTCAAAATAAGTGACAAACAATATCATAATCAGTTTTAATCATCACCATCTTTTTTTTCTGGGGGGAGGGGGGGGGTAACTATTTCTGATTACATTCTGGGTTGGAGTAGAAAAACTGAATCGCTACAAAGCATGAAAAAAAATCTTAGACTTTAAATATTTTGCTTTTATAACCCAACAAAATTAAAACAGACTGATCACGAAAAATAAAATACCTGGACTGTCTCTCCATTGCCTTAATTCTGAGATCTTCCCACCGTGAATTCAACAGCCTCATCTGCACTTGAACTTCCTCCGCTTCCTCTTTAGAAAGGCCGCCTTCAGACAAAAGACGAGCCCCTTCTTGTAATACAGCTCCTACGCCTTCCTGATGGCCAGTCAATTCCAACAAAAAGCTCTGAGAAAAAACATGAACAGTGATTAAGCTTACACTATGTGATCGTGTATAATATTAAATGAACTTTAGTTAACGATGAGCGGAAGACAGTACAATAGTGAAAGTATGCTCGCCTCGGAGATACTGGAACAAACTATAATTTGAAATACATGAAATTACAAAACAGTGGGTCGTCTACCTCTGACGGCAACAAGTCAAACAATAAAGTTTAATTACACTGTGTTAAGATATAAGAAACTTTTGTTCTGTTTACATTCGTTGATCTTCTCTATTTATTGTTCCAAACTATTTCAAAATTGCGTAGAATTCTTTTTACACTGTTTCCCACGGACCCAAGAATAATACAGAATCAAGTAATTTACTGAAATTCTATGTCGGAAGTTAGCGTGCTCACACCTCTAAATTTACCAGGTGGTCGGCCGCTTCTATTACAGAACATTAAAAATAAGGGTGCAACTTAAGAATAGCATCATTACAGGAACTGTAGTCACAAAAGCTCCTGCTTCTCCACACACATCTTGATATTTATTATGTAGTATTTTCTTAATTGTAGCTTATATATTCTATATTGACGAGTTCTATACCTGTTAGCTCATATTGTTAAAGAACGCTAATATATCTCAATCTCTCAATCTCACAGCATGGGAAAGACTCTATTTTGAGGTATTTTCTTTATTTACAAAGAAGATACACATGAGAAATGCAAATATTTCCTAAAAATAATTATAATTTAGTAATAAATCAATCTTGCCTATGTTCATATTTATCGGTTCTGGTGCTGTAAGTTACAGCTGGTAATGGAAAAGACAATATAGACATCTAGTGTCATCTTCTTCACTACCAGTTGAAACTTACGAGTAGGGCTATCATATACTGTAGTCAAATGATTGAGTGCGACAGTAAGATACGGGATTCAAGTTTCTGTCTGAATTGGAAAAGTGCTTTACTTTTTTTTCTTCTTTTTTTTTCAGAAGTTGATGGGCTAATCAAAACCACGGTTGGACTTTTTTTATTAAAAAAAAAAAACAATGTAAATGTACTAATGTTGACAATTTGAAATATACGTATATGTTTGCTGATGTTAATATTTTGTTTTTATAGCTTCCAAAAGTGCAGTGGCAGCCATCCAAATGAGTCAACAGAACGACAGAGTTTGAGAGCATTGAGTGCATATGAAATTACTATTCCTCTTCTAGTTCTTAGGTCCATGGTGTCTTCTTGTACATGGCCAGGTTTAATTTGTTTCAGTTCATTTTCTTTAATTTTTGATGTTAGAGAGTTTTTAATTAAGTAGTGCAAAAATAAAATAAAATAAAATAAAATAAAAAAATAAAATAAAAAATAAAATAAAATAGATAAGTTTAGTAATATACTATTTGTAATACCTCATGTGAATGGAATTGGTCCTTTACATACTCCAAAGAACCTTCTACTGGTGGCAAGCTGCTCAATTTATCTTCAGCTTCTAACAGCCATGTCAGAACTTCCTCTAACGCCACCTGGTAGCCACCAAGTTCTACAGACATTGTTGTCGCACTACTAACAGGACGGGATCCGGATATACTAAATGATCCACCCTAAATATTTAAGTAAACACAAGAGAAAAACATAAGTAAATCAGGCAACAAAAAAAACAAAAAAAAACGTGTTATTATTGTTATTAATATTACTTGCATATTTTAAAATTTTAACTTAACTTACGCTGAAAAATATCACGAAAATCTATTATATAGAACTGACAGCAAAAGTCACTTTAAGCTCTACATTTGAAATAAATAGTTGTGTTGAAGTGGTGAAGAATAGGACTTAGAAGACAACAGTGGGTGATCACACTGACGTCTTGGATCAGTAGCAGGTATTCATAAATTCATTGTCAATAACAGAAAGATAGGGACTTCATGTGAAAAGGGATTTCTCAAGTACCCCTATATATGTGCCGGTGACTATGCGCGGGTGACACTTTTTCACGCCTACTGATTCGACAAGATATCTATGGCGCAACAGTAACCTCGATTTCGTGCAATTTATTGAAAGCAACGTCATTCCACCGTTGCTGACGAGCAACTTGTCTACAATAAATCAGCATATCCTCGAATGGAACACGCTGGATGTCAACAAAGAAAAGAGGCTTCTCGCACAACATTATCTACCGGGTATCCAGGAAAATACGACCTCAGTGACATTTGAGCTTATGGCGTGTATCTCACATAATCCTTGGCCTGTGCCAAAGAAGCCAAAAGACCCTAAATAAATTCAAATTCAAAATTCGTACAACACTTTTGGAATGAACGAATGTTCAGTAAAGTGTTCTCAAAATTTTTTGAGGAAACTGAGCGAATCTCTACAAATAAGAATGCGCTCCAAGGGTTGGAATTTCGTGAACGCTGTGTTGTAGTATGTGAAAGACAATCAGGGAACAATAGCACGGAGACAACGGTAGCAGTACCCAGTACGTTCTCAATTTCCACGCGGACACCAAAAGACGTATCAAGGTAACGATGATGGAAATAGCTTTATGATGTGAGCCAAAATTTCATGTCAATTCTCAGATTTATTATGTATCCACTGTTAGAATGAATAACTTCACTCACAGTGGCTTCGGGCTCACTATCGGCATTCATTCAATCGAGTTTTGTATTTGGTTGGAGTCTGCATCTGCGAAACACATAATGTTCCCTGTCATCAGTGTCGCTCAGTCAGTGTTAAGCTTCCTTAAGGAACACAACACTGTACTCTACACTCTTCCAGAGACTTCTACCTAGTCTGACACGAGCACGAGAGATTGGAGGATGTCGGAGGAAGGCGAAGGTATTCTCACTGGAACAAGAGATTCGAAGTGAAGAAACTCAATCACAAAATTGGAGACACTTGATACATAAGGCGACTCAAACTTAATAGAAAGACAGCTTCATCGAATATTGATCAAATATGTCACAGCTTTTATTTAACGAGTTGTGGTCACAAGAAACGACTGCTTGAGCTCTACAGTCCTTTGGACACACAAGTGAAAATAACAGGTAATAAAGTAATCAATTTTCCTTTTTGCCTGTATTCGCTCCGTACCGAGGGACCAATTTCAACAGTGAAATCTATACAAGTTAAAAATACATATAACCACACGAAGTTTGATGCGGTTTAAGATAAGATCTCACCAACGAACTTGGTACACAAATTCTATCCCATCTTCTCAAATCATTAGGCCTTCATTGCACGTTATTACTAGCCCTATACGTCTTGTTTTATCATCATACGTTTCAGACTCTTCTCGAAACGTATGATGATAAAGTTTCAAAAAGAAACAACGGTGGATTCTTTCATAATAATCACTTACGACTATATATAATCATTATTCAAAGTGAAATGCGTTATATAATTTATTGAAAAAAAATTTTACCTAAAAATGTTACCCGAAGTTGGACCCCTTGTTCCTCGGAAATGAAGCGGAATTCGATTCATACACGCCAAAAGTATATTTTATGATTTTTATCACACTTCTCTTACGTGTACAAATAAGACAAATTACCTCAGCTATTGGTGATGATATGGAACTGGATTCAGAGTGTATACTGATATCTAAACTTCCTGCATCTATCCCTGAGTGTGGTAAAGACTGGAAAAGGCACATTACGTACATCATGATGGACTTCTTATCAGGCACTGACGTATTTACATCTGAAAAAAATATATATGATATATTTATACAGTGTCTCAGAACAGAAATTGGGTTTCACTACTCTCATTCAAATAATTATAGTCACTTAAGTTATACATATTCAACCGTATTCAGAAACGTTTTATGGAGTGACTAGCACTCTACTAACGAGTGACTAGCGCTCCACTAACGAGTGACTACAGACAATATATACAAAGAATATTGGCCAGAGTTAAACGAAAAACAATATTTTTTGAAGATAATGAATGTGGAACTAGAGAACTCTTTCTTATCATTATAAACATACAGAAAATAGTAATAATTATTATTATTATTAACATGGTTTTGTTTAGAAACGTTTACTATAACCAATTTAGTTCAAATGTTAACAAAGATAGGTTCAGCAAAGAGGTCAAGTAGATATATCTTGATTTTCAAAAAGCATTTGACAAAGTGTCACATTACCTTCTACTGACGGAATTACATCGATGAACTTATAGAATGATTTCAATCATAAGTAATGGAAATAAAATTTAGTGTTAAATATCAGAACGTTTTATCATCAACTTACAATGTAACATCTGGAGTTCCTCAAAGGTCAAATTTAGGCCCATTGTTGTATATTATTTTAATTGAAAAGTTTACTTCTGAAGTCTTACTACACGAATATAATGTCAAAATGTTTAAACCAAAAAATAATAAAAATGATCATTTGGTGTTACAGAATGATTTGAATAAAGCTTTCCTTTCATCTTATTTGAATTTTATGTCATTAAACCTGGATGGATAACACCTACGGAATGAGTATGAATAGGAAAAATAATCGCTCATAATTTCAATGCCAAATTAATAATCAATCCAAAACAATGAAATCCTCAATGAGAGTTTATACTGATTCTAAGCTCTATTTAAAACAGGTTGAAATGATTTTATCGAAAACAGGACGAAATTTAATTGACGTGTATGCACGAACAACAGTCTATGTTCCATGTTAAAAGATAGCACATAAGACTTTTGTTCGTGCATACGCCTTTAATTCTGTAAAAGTGTATAACCCGACCTTTTCATGGTATTACCATCTGTAAAATACTTTATTGCATTCTGGCAAGACACCATTTAGAATATGCCTGGATGGTAAGGAACAGAGATAAAAAATGTAATCGAAAGAATTTAAACACTCCAAAATAATTTTTGACTTAGCTAAAATGGAAATTTAGATCACTCTTTGAAATTAACATCCTACATCAACTAAGAAATATATTAGGATTACTGAGACTAAAAGATTATCAACTGATTTTTTATATTAAGGTTAATGTAAAGCAACGATTTCCAACAAAAGATGGCAGCACTACCTCCGTATGCACGAAATTTCAATGCTGCTCCTATAAATTGAAGCAGAGAGAGTTCAAACTTTCACAGAGATAGAAGTTCATAATCAATTCAAGAGTTCGATCAATGCCGACTTTTTATTTTCGTTTTTCTTCATTGTTGCAATTGCTTGAGTGTTGTGAATATCAAAACCTATAACAATAAAGATCTTTCAACAATAAGCAAAAAAGAAAATTAAAAATCGGCATTGATCAAACTCTCGAATCAGTTATTAACTTTCTTCCCGGAAAGTTTAAGCTCTCTAGACTTGAATTTGTAGGAGCAGCATTGACATTTTGTGTAACGATAAAAATACACTAGACATACACGGAGGTAGTGCTGCCATCTTTTGTTGGAGATCGTTGCTTTACATTAACCTTAAGCTTTTTTCACATGGTCTTACATAGGATATCAAATATGTGTAGCTTGATCTTAATAAAGATACCTCCCTTTCTATCCAACTGAACTACGAATCTTCTCCAATTGAAAGAAGTGCTAAAACGATTTTTCTCCTAATCCCAATCATCCATCTATTTTTGTGATTTGTCTTACCTTCAGGATCTAGTAACCTTTCAATTCCTAAGTGATCTTGGGCTATTCGGAATGCATGTTCTAACCTTGCGTTTGGATGCTTTTTCGCTATATTGGTATAATCGAACAACTCTGGTCTCCAATGATGAATCAAAGCATTAAACGCGAGTCCATCTGACCACGAACCGGTAAAGTTCTTTACGTCAACACCAGGGTAGTTCTGAAAAACGAACAACAGCGTTACAAAACTGCATTCTTAATACTTACATACCACAATTTATGTTAATAGTACTAAATTAATTTAAATGCACGTGTCAATAATCTGAGACAATGAGATACTTCAAGCAGGGACTATTTTTCACACGTCATTGCCAAATTCCATACTTGTTCAATGTTGAGGATTTTAAATTGCCTTCACACAAAAATATAATGTATAAGGTATAGTCTTCCTCCGCTACAAAAATTGTATTAACCCCGAGTTCTAATGATGCAGTTGAACATCAATTTTCATATATTCGTGTTTGACAAAGTATTTCTTCCCTCCGAGAATGACCTTCTTTAGTTTTACAATAAAACTGTGCGAAATGGCCAGCGAGTTGCACAACGTGACTTTTTTTTTCTGATAGAGCAGTTTTTCCAACTTCAGAAGGCCTCCAAGGGTCATAATTTCATCCAGGAGTTTAGTGGAAACACACACCTAAATCAACGAGTTAAAAAAAAAAAGGTTTAAATTGTCCTGGACGAAATGAAAATTCATGTACAAACTTAATTTCGTCCCTGGAGGGCTGAGTTTTATGTACGTGGAGAACGAAATATAAAGTTCAGGAAGAAACTGAAACATGAAAATAATTTCGTGTCTGATACCAGAAACAAAATGTGGAAAAATATATTTCTTCGTTCTCTATGACATACTTCGAGCATTCCCCCCCCCCCCCCCCCCCCCCCCCCTGTTTGTGGTGTTTGTACACGTCAAACATTTTGTATCGCTTATCCTTCAAGATTTCAAGCAAAAGTTACTCTCTCCTGCAACTAGCAATAATGAATACATTTTGTATGTTTCAAATAAATTCCTAGAAGCGTTGGGAAGTTAAGATGAAATTACATCAAAGAATTCGTCTTTTTTCAATACCCCTTTTACAGAATGTTACACGTATGAAGTCAGGCGTGATTTGTGTGGCTGACCCTGATAATTAATTTCTGCAAATTTGAACAGCGTGAAACCGTTCGGAAATCATCGGAAGACACACTTCGTTTAATCAAGACACTTCGTTTTTATTTTTCAAACTGACTTTACGGACCGCTAAGGCGGCTTTGCGGGTCACCAGTTGGAAACACGGGTGAAAAAGCATTTGATGTAACGTTTGAATGCAAGTTTTTAGCATTCGCAAGAACAGGTATTCGAGTCGGCAGTAGTTCTCAATAACATTTTTAATGGCCCTACATAATGATGTTTTACACATTCAGAACGAATGTTAACAGTCAAACATACTCTATCCGTTACGTAATGAAGTGTAGCAAACTTGAGATAAACATAAGAAAAGCCTAATTGCTTACAAATAATTTTATGTTGAGTTGGAAACAATGCACGGTATTTTAACATTCATTGCTTAAATGAATTTGAAGTCATTTGTGTTGATGTTGCCATAGTTTTCACACATGAAGCACAAACTTCTGACTTTTATCTCTGTACCACATAAAATCCTCACTGGCAAACTTTTTTTATCATCATCATCATCACTCATTCACTCGATAACCCAAGCAACATCGTATCAAAAGGGTGGGAGAGAATCATGGTAAATGCAAAATTTTCTTTCAAAACGCAAATGGCATCCGACAGAAGAAATTCCTTAAATCTCCGATGTCACATTTACAGAAAAGGAAGATTATAATGTAGGAAATACCCAAAAAATGGTTGCTGCTGTGACCGGGAATCAAACCCGAAGCTGAGGTTCAAAGCATATTGCATTACATAGAAGTTGGTAGTGAATTGGTAGGTTAATGGTAGAGCGCTCAGGCTGCAACAGGTGGATCTAGGATCTTTCAAACCACCAAAAAAATCTGAGAGATGGGTTTTATTAGATCATGGTAAGACCTCTCCCGAATTTTGACTGAGAAAATATGGTCACCGTATGTATGGATGATGATAGAAAAATTGGTGGAATGAAGAAAATGGGAAGAAACAGGAGATCCCCAAGAAAACCCACGCACATGGTGTCTGTTCTCCACAAAACCCACATGGCACGAGCCGGCATTGAACTGAGGACCCCACGCACCAGAGCCACTCGCCCTATTTTCATGTGTGTACTGTCCTCGTTAACCTGTTTTAAAAAAAAAAATCCCGCCACTGTGAGCTTGTTGATTTAGGTTTGTACTTTTTCAAACTCAACATACAGTATTTAAACCAACGATTCAGAGTTTAAAAAAATGTCCTTGTCATCAATCTAGAAACAAAAGGAAATTCATTCATTCAAACTTCCTATATACTTTAAGTTTGTGGTGTAACCTTCAAACTTTTAAGATAAAACACTAATACCCCCACGTTTGATAAGTACCACTTACATCTTCTGGAGGAATGAACATCTACTAAAACTTTACAAAATAAAGTACAGCAAAAATATAGTACGGTCTACTGATTAATTTATCGAAACAATAAAGCAATGCATGAAAGAGTGCATAAATCAGCACATTCCGATGACTGTGATAGTGACCTGACTCTTTTGTCCTTGCAAATTCAGCAAAATAGAGAAATGAAAACCAAAACACATACTTACTGAGAAGATACATTGTATTTCTCCTATTGTTCTTAATGAAAAGCACCAGAAGTAGATGAATCATTCGTTCTCACGCCTCGTTTCAGAAAAAAATATTTTTAAAAAACAACAGTGGAATGTGGTCATGTTTAGAGCTGTGTAAAACAGACTTCCTTCTTTCGAAATCGCGAAACAGATTATACGAAAAAGAAACAGATATTTCAGTTGTTTGTTTTTTTCTAAAATTAGTTTCCGGTTGGTTTTAAGTTGTGTCTCTTTGTTTTGATCGTCTGGGACATCGGTTCTCATCAACCGGTGGAACGTGTACCCTTGGAGGTACGTGCTGGACCGTCCAGGGGTACGCGAAAAGTAATCAGTAATGATGGAGAAACAAGTCAAATTAAGAATTCAAAGGATTAGTTCTAGAACAATAAAGTTTGAATCAGCGCTTATGGTGACACTACGCAAAAAATAGCATTGTACTCATAGGAAAGAGATGATCGGGTTTTGAACGGAAAAAAGTTGGATGATAAAATCCGAACACCAGAATTTCAATACCCCCTCTTAAAAAAAAACACGTTTTTTTAAAATTAAAACAAAAGCCTCGTTTAGTATCCGCCCTAGGTAACATTAGTCAAGCTAGTCTTAAAAAATAAACGTTCCATATATTATTACTAGCCCTTGAGAACCTCCCGGGTGAGGGGATATTCCTTGTGCTGTGGGGTTAATATTCCCCGGTCACCACCATTAAAAGAAACACTGATATTTTAAATAAAGTCTGGGGTGAATTTACTTTTAAAAGCAAACGTATCCACTACTAAATTGACCCGACACATATGTCAGAATCAAGAATCAATCATTTTACGTGGATTAAAACTGGTTCATATCTAATGTGATTAAATATTCAATATAATAGCGGGAAAGAAAGCATATATAAGTCACATGTATAAATTTCATACCTGGGTATTCTGCCTGCACCACGCCAACAACGCTTTCTCAAGATTAGTTTGTTGAAGTTCAGCCATTAGGTCCCGTAAGTGATAATGAACCTAGAAATGAAATAATAATAATAATATAAAAAGTTATTTCAAAATGTTGTAAAGTTAATTCAAATTGTATGCTTGTCCAATAACAATGAAACAAGTTAAGCTAGCTCTTTTGCCTAAAATACCTATTTCCTGATGTTTGAAACATAAAATAATTGATATATTATTTCTTATAATTATTTTATTTCATTTCTCTTTTTCTCTTATGGGAGAATATAACTTAAATTTATCCTAATCTTCGACGGTTCGTTAGAATTCATAATATACTCCATTCAAGTCGATACACTTGTAATCTTCTTCAGCTCGTAAATAAAACCTAGAAAATTTTTCAAACATCAATTCTACAAACAACATTCATTTGTTGGTTTTTATTTGCTTTTCCAAAATAGGAATCAGACCAAGAAAGTCCTGAATTCTAATCATAATAAACATTTATCTGACACACGATATGGTAATATCCTTGTCATGTAGTACATTAAATAGGAAACATTAATAACAATAATATGCATTTCTTCCATGGTACAAAACTATAGTAGTCAAACTGTCAAACATAATTTCTGGACAAACGCAGACATTTATTGGTTCATGATTCAAGTTATCTAGAATCTATTGCTAATTCAAACAAGTAAAATGAGACCCGAGTTATGACGTAACAAATACTTTATTTTTAAGTATATATATCGTTTAACATAGGGTTTCTCAACCTGGGGGTCGCGAAGGGAAGCGGAAAAGATAAATATAATTAGGATCTAGTAGTGGAAAATATTTTTAAAAATTATTTTGAATTTATTTTGATAGGCATATTTTTATTTCTATACATATTGTTAAGTATAGCAAAGAATATTAAACATCCTTTAACATGTGAAGAATCATTCAAAAATCAATTAAAATAAAAGAGGTACGATATGAAACTAATGAAAACTTCATATTGAAATACAATTCAAAATAAAAGCTAGTGTGATTTCACTAGTACGGCAATGTCCGGTTCAATTTTCGTGACGCACATTATCAAGTCATTCTCAACTGATAAGCGGTTTCTGGTCTTTGTTTTAATGCTTAGCATGAAAGAGAAACCACTTTCGCACAGATACGATGAAGCAAAGAGAATTATCACTTTCAAAGCAGCAGATACCAAACCAGGATATTTTTCTCTCCTCTTCAGCCAGAACTTTTCCAGGTCTTCATTACAGAAAGCCAGTTGCAAGGACTTCTCGCACGATAATTCTATCAGTTCGTCAAGAAGTTGTGGGCTTAAATCGGCTATTTTGATGGCCTCTTCAACGAATGGGTTTAATATCCATCTTGAACCGGCATTTTTATCGATGGGAATATATTCTACCATCTGTTCTTGAAGCCCTTCTAGATGTTTGCAGATTAAACAGGACATCTCCTTCATGTCAAAAGAATAATTGCAAATTGAAATAAAGTCTTGAGTTAGAAGAAAAATGTCAAAATTGTGGGTTTTGCCTCTGGATGCTCATACTCCTAATTTCTTCTGAAAAGCATTTATTTTGTCTTGAACAAATAAAATGGGATGGATGGAACTCTTCACATAATTAACAATTCTGACAGCAACATGCTGATCCTGAAAAAGCTTACCTGGCATTTTCTTCGCGGCTAGAGCTTATCGATGTAGGAAACAATGTACCCATTTCGCATTTGGCATGATAGATCGTCTTTCCACAAGCCCACTCTTCTTACCAGTTAAGGCCTTGGCACCATCGCTGCAGATTGTAAATCTCTTCCCATTCTATTTCAAATAGACTTGTTTGTACCCTCAAGAAACACCTGATATAAAGATTCACTAGTTGTATGTTCAAGTGTCTGCAGAACTCTTCAGAATCAGTCAATCGGAATCGGATGAAACACAAGAACTGATCGCAATTTGTTACATCTGTGGACTCGTCCAGTTGAATAGAAATAAATTCACTTTTTTAATCTTTTCCTTCAGCTGGTCGCGAACATTTTTGCCAAATCAGAAATACGTTTTGACAATGTATCATTGACAATGGAATCTTTCATAGTTTCTGAGCTTCTACGGAGTTGATCATTGTTGACACTATATCATGTGCAAAAAGGAAGAATCAAGTAGTCTGCAATAGTATGTGGTTTGCCTTTTTTTTTCTTTTTTTTTTGGCAATTTCCAGAGACACTTGATATGATGCCTGAAGTGCTTTTTGACTTAGATTAGTCATGTGGGTGATGGCTAACTTCTGCTTTTGAAATACTGAGAGTTTGCGTTGGAAAAATTCGAGCGGTTTATCTTTCACCGAAGGATGTTTAGGTTACAGGTACCGTAACATCTTGGAAGGCTTCATTCATACTTTCAACAGACAAAATTACACAGCACACACTGAGACTGATTTCCCAATACCGTGAAACCAAACCTCAAATACGATTCATCGTATCTTCTTGACCTTCTGTCTTTGTGATGGTTCTTCATCTGAGGAACGAGAAGTTCCAGGTCTTTTAAGAAATTTGTCCATTTTGATTTTTTCATTGATACCACAGAATTCAATTCACGACGCTACACAGTATCACAAGCCAACCGACAACACCGCAAACCCCGTGTATTAGCTAGATTTGTGCACACAAAAGTGACGACGCAAACGAAAGGGCTTGCAACTAAGTGAACTCAATGATAGATGTCATTACATTTGAAGCGCAAAATTTAAAGTCTTACTAACGAACTCATCTAAGAAGATATTTGATCTGACATGTAACATGATTGAACTGACCCAATTTGGGTTTATAATCCATATGCTTTTAGGGAAGTTACTGTATCTACTATCCACAAAAAATAGATCCTATCTATAGATGGACTCCATGAGATCTCTGCAATTAAAAAACTCAAGTAAGTTTATTTCAAACCGGAAATTATATAAGGGAGTCGCTGGCAAGATGTGATAAAATAGGGGGTCGTTGTAGGAAATAGGTTGAGAACCATTGGTTTAACATATCGTTTAATGCCCTCGTGATACGGATGATTTCTCACATAAAACACACAAAATGATTTCAGGACAATTGCATTCTCCCCAAACTACGGTATATTTATAATAATAATAATAATAAAAAAAAAAAAGGCAATTTTCTAATTTCACTCAACAATGCTCGCAGGTTGAAAAATATGTACTTCTGCTTACCTGCCAATGTAAAATTATACTCCACACAAGGCCTAGCGTGAGTTTAGGGTTGCCATCCACTATGTCATTATTACTAATGTTCACGAGTTTTACCTGAAATAAAATGTAAACTTCATTAAGAAATATTGCAACATAAAGTGTGAAAGTAAACATGTGAAATATAATTCTTTTCCAGAACAAATTAGTACAAAGATTAATACTAATAAAAGATTTTAAAAATATGAAATATTACACGACGTGTTCACAACATGGATGGAAAGAAAACTGATGAATGTATTAAAAATATATTTTATTTTTACTCACTTTTTCTTTTAAAAAAAAAAAAAAAAAAACTATTCATTCAATTATTTTACATCTCATTTAAATTAATACCAATATCATTTAACTGTATTATCTAATTTGTCTTATTCATATTAATTATGTACTTTTTGTAGAAAGTAACAACAATGGGTATTTTACGCTTCGTTGTAAAACTTATTTTTAAATAGATATCACAAAATTGTAAATTTGAAGCTCATTTAAAAAAAAAAAAACTTGTGTCGATTTTTTTATGCTCTTTTTAGGGACACCAAAAATTTGGAACGGTGTGCATAACATAATAAAATAAGATGGATAAAATGAAACTTACATGTTCAGGTGCAAAGACAGCTGTACATAAGCTTTAGAAATCCAAAAGAACAAAAAGGCAACGTTTCGAAACTGCATGTTCACATAATAAGAGAGGAAGTGGACAGATAGGACTACTGCTACGAAGCCGCCATGTTGCCAATTCATCCTACTGTACATATATACTGTGACTATGTACCTCTCTGTCCATATAGGCACAAATGTTGTACTAGCACTAATTTTTACAAGTAGAAAGCAAAATTTTAAATATATTTATTGTTTAGGCGATCCTCGATTCATCTGATGATATTTCTCGCTGGAGTAGATCTTTTTAGTAACTCAGGTTGTTAACTAAAAGATTCACACGACATATTGAAGTTTGTTTTTACCACTCACATTGCCAGAATAGATTCAGTTTTCATTTACGAGTTATCCACCGGCCATATGGAACTTGTGAGAGAAAACAATTTCTTCATAGGATCATCGTGGGAAGCAATCGATCTGTACTTCGTTTTTTATTTCGTTATGAACCACAGATTTCTAAAATGTATAATTTATTTTCTTATCAATGTTCATTACTGGAAAAAAGCATGAGAAAGGAGAAATTCATTGAAAAAAAAAAAGAGGGATTTTTGAATTTGTACCATGCAAACAAACCCTGTATGTAACATGCCTGTGTAATTCTGTTACAAGCATAGTACGTATATTTTTCATTTTATTTTTAAAGATAAGATGTGGCTACATAAGAATAAATTATAACCTATCACAACATATCTCCCAACAGTTTGCACTCTTGGACATCACTTAACGCATCGTGAAAAACAATAGCTTTGAAAATGATGCAGTACAAAGTATTGTCTTCAAAGTTTATTTCAACAAGTTTGGCACATTGATGTTTCTGTTTTAATTTTGATGTTAATTTTCCCTTCAATGTGTTTCTTTTCAGAACACAAAACCTAGACATCTAATCTGAGACTGCTCTAGACCTCTGCCTTTTATCAGCTTGTATGCCTACGAATGAGTCTGTGTGTGAGAGAGAGTGGGCAGTCAACGGTGATTTTAGACCAACAACCTTTGCAAACATGCGAAAATTAAATCTTACAGTTTTAAGTATTATACTTACATTGTTTTGCTCCAATATCTGAAGTGCTTTATTTACATTGTTTAAGTGGTGTACTCTCATACGCCCTCTTTCCCTTTTCTGAAAAAAGAAAAGAAAATTAAAATGTAACACGAGACTTAACGAGGAAAAAAAAAGGTTCACAACAGGAACAATCCAAACATAAATGCACTCAACACACCCTTAGAATACCAGAAGACAAGACAACTTAAAACCCACATCTACAACTTTGGAGGTTAAAACTGTTTCTTTCCAAGTATACGTTTCCTCAAACATGTCTTCTTTCCAAAACAGGATGTACTACCGTTCTGCTTCCACTTATGAAGTTGTTAATCTCGAACATATTCGCGGGTCCAAACTGGAGACATCAAGCGTGTAGAGTGAAACCACCAGCACTAACCAGTAGGCTACTTCCATCCTAGTTCTACCTAGATTTTGTTATAGTTCCGTAGTTTTTTTTTTTTTTTTATGTGAAGTATGTGTCTTTACATTCGCCATGGGTAGACAATCGCCAAATGCGCCACGAAGTAGGTCCGCCGGCTGAAGCACGATCAAGTCTCTTCTATTTCTGACAGTTCAGACGCGATTTGTATGACAATCCAAAGTTTTACTAAAGTTATCTTCAAGAAGCTAATAAGACAGAAATGGTAAATAATGTTGATAGATACAGGGTGTTCTGTAAGTGAAGAAACAGTCATATTAAACGAAAACGGATTAGTAAACTGCAGTGCTCGAAGTTGGTTAGAAAAGTTGTGAGAGCTCTTGCACCAAGTGACGGCGATTGTCTATTGAAAGCGAAGACAATGAGCTAAAAGGTAGAGGAACGCTACATCCAAAATTAAAAGTAAAGGCACCGTGTTCCCCCTCGTTCCCCCAACTCCGAGAACTGGTAAACAGTAACAGAATGTCTCGACTATATAGAAATCGACGAGAATCAGTGACGCCATGTCAGCAACCTCCATATCCGCCATTTTAACTCGTTTTTTATTTATCAGAAACATAGTATATACTATTTACCCTATATTTTCAATAACAATAATTATGTAGAATGTACCCTTTAATACATGTTTTGCGACTGCTGGAAACGGCACGAGAATGTATGTTAAATAACTATTATTGCCTCTAATTTACGAAGTAAGGTGAAATATATTGCGATAAATATAAAGAAATTAAATTCCAGTGCGGTGTGATAAATTATCAGGTATGATGTGCCAGATGTGAAAGTGAACTGGGTGCGGATATAACTGCTGCGATTAAGTCTTCATTTGTTCCGAAAAATGAAGGTCTGCACCATAGCATCTAGAAGTGATATATTCGTCATCAGAGCTTCGTCACCCGACTCAAGCACTCTTTATCAGTTTAACGACTCATATTAATGCTCCAAGCAGCCGAACCAAGGCATATGATCAAATACGTCATAACGAATCAGAGATCATAGGCGTTCATGGTTTTCGTGACGTGATAGTGAATTAAAAATAATAATTAAAAAAAATTCAAAAGGAAATTTCTTAAAAACCAAGCGAAGATATATATATATTCTTTCAGAAGTGGAAACGTTCATTATAATTTAGAAAAAAATAAATTGTGTTTTGTAAGCACATAAGTGTAATGTTTATGACTATTTTCATTACAACACAGATTCTTCTATCGCAAAGAAATACTGCCACAATAAAAATTCAAACTGTAGACTATTATAAATGTCTTCCATTTTGAACTTATATTTTAAATGACTTTTTAGGAAACCACTGTAAGCTAATCAGAATCTTCGAGTAGATTTTAACCCGTACGGAAATTAAAGGAAGATGGACTTCATTTTGGGAGACTTGGTTCGCAAATTTTCTTTGTCGCATAACCAAAGTTTGATTTCCGATAAAGCATTCACTAAACACATCATTGGGTCATTCTTGCAAGCTTCTTTATTTATTATGACTTTCAAAATTTAAATAATAATAATAATAATATTGAAAATACTGAAATCAATAAAATGTGTCCTTGATGCTGTAAAGAAAAATGAAAGAAAGTAACAAAGACAGTGACTTCGCTCAGTTAGTTATCACCCATTGTTTCTCTCCACGACTACTGGCGTAAGTAATTTACATACGAAAAGGACGGATAATTGTTTTCTTCCAGGGAATGTTGATTTCTACCTCTGTCCCTGACAACCAGTTTCTGCAAAGAATTCGTGTTCACATTGACGAAGTAGAGAACGTCTCGAATGAAAATGAGAACTCGATGAACTAAAAAATCCACCGAAAAGCGTACTAATTGTACAATCTTCCACACGGAAGCTTAAATGAAGTTCGCAAATACATGTCCCTTTCCCTTGAACAACTCGAAACTATACACTAATTTTGCAAGTGCAAGTTCGCCAAAAAAAAAAAGTTCGAATTATTTTAATTCAGTGATTCTTGCAGTATCATTAACTCACATGCCAAAAATAATGTTAATAGGCACCAGTGGCGATTTCTGGGGATAGACAAGATAGACAGCGTCTACCCAAATTATGTGATATTAAAAAAAAAAAATACTTTTGTATCCATTGTTAATAAATTTCTATATAATTTGTACCTTTATCATCAAAATATTAGTTATTTATTCCTTCAAGTAACGTACAATCTATAATGTAAAAATGCAAAACCTAATGAAAAATGTCATAACTATAACATTTAAGAACATCCTAAAGACTCCAAATTTCTTATTCTTTTTGTTCACGCTGTATCCACGCGACTAGACGATATGCACAAGCTGAGAGGCTCCACATGAGAGACTTTTGTCAAACTGTCTAGCTTCCCTGTGTAGTATGTGATATGGTTAGTTTCAAGGTTTTTAAAGGGCTACTTCGCATCGTTCTTGCCGTCACGCGCTTTCCATATAGACAGACACGTCTCTCCTCATATTGTGTATGGATGATTTTCTCGCAGGCAGGCAATGAGCTGAAACGTTGCACGAAAGAATATTGCTCAGTATGGGTGCTGAACAAGAAACTACAGTATTTTAATAATAAAATATTTATCGCTGTAGACACTTTCTTGAGTGCTGGGTTGTCCGAGACTATATAATAAAATGACAAAGAAGAAGTAGTTTTTCTAAAAGAGAAAGTCAATGGGAATGGAAGTTATTTACTTGCGATTTATGGGTTTAAAGAGGCCGTGATTCAAAACGAAAGTGGTGGCAGTATTGTCGAAATAAAGATGGGAGTTCGGAACTCATTCAAACTTTACACTGATGCCCTTTACAGCAGCTTAAGGCTACACGCCGTAATGTCTTTCACGTTGCTATTTTCTTGGAGGAGTAAGAAGATAGAAACCAGAGCTTCTATCGAAGGTACCATTCAGGCATTTTCCTGGTGGCTTGAGCGCGCCTTGAACCCACGTCCTTCCCACCGTTTTTCGAAGTCAGCGACTATAACTATTCGATCACAGGGGCTGGGTGTTCGGAATAACTTAACTGAGGTAAGTGACTTCCATCCTTCCTCCAAACATTTTAGCTGATTTTTTTTAATATTATGCTATATTTTCAGGAGAAAAATGTAGTTACAAAAAACAATAAAGGAAAATTTTACTTTTGATTTCCCTAAACGCGTGTTTTAACATTGTATAGTATGTCTGTCTATCCACTTGCTTATGCCACGCTTCGCTTCACGCTAGGCACATAGTACCGTACACGGCCCTTTCTAGCCCAGTGAAGTACAGCAGCTCGACAAGGAATCGATTCCAGGAATGAATGGAGACCTTTATAACGATGTTGAATGAGCTATTCCGTCTAGAAAGCAGCCGACAGCTTCCCGGTATTTGTAGGAGCGCGAATGCACCTCTCCATCACGTCCAAATTAAGAGCTCGATTGGTTTCATATAGGGCGAACGTGGTGGCCACCCTATTACTTGATACTGTCCACAATGTTCCTCGAACGAATTCTAGACAATTTGAGCCCGATGAGTCGGTGCATTATCACTGTTGGTACATCCTATCGTCAAAGAGGAGGGGTGTGCATGAAGTCCATTCAGGGTTGCAAATGGTCATCAAGATGTGCAACGTAGCGATCACTGACGTCTTTAGAAAGCTGCAACAGAATTATGTGGACAAATTTCATACTAGTAATGGAACTACCACCAACCTGTATATACGGTGCTTTTGTTACTAGTTAGTCCATAGTTACTAAAAATGCCCAAAATACTGTTTGATCATATGAATGGAAAGTTTCGAAGTTGATTGTGTAAATAAATTTGAAGGTATTTGCGTATATTTTACTTCTTATCAGCCAATCAGAGATTAATTTTGAAACATCCCTCGTATGACCTAAGTTTGGTAGATTGTCTTCTTTAAAACTTATTTTAATGGTCTCCACAGTCTCTACAACCTATAAAAAGTCACATATTTCTGTCATTCTCACAAAAAGAGCTAAGATAACGGACCAAGCCGTTTTCCTCACTCAGTCATTTTGCCTTGTGTTTTCGAGCAACAATAGAGGAAATCTCAGTCAGGATGACCGATCTAAGGATCTCCTGCATTTAAGACAAACGCTCCTCCTCTGAGCCATCACACAGCGTTTTTTTTTTTTTTTAAGAAGTCTACTCAGAGGGCAGTGAGAAACAGTGTAATATAGCTGACAATAATAAAGGGCTAAATGATGCACGAGAATTTCCGAGTTGAGGAAATCTACCTAAAAGACACCTACATAGTCTATGTGTACGTATGTCATAATAGTCAGTAAATATCATAAAGTTATCATAAAATTTTATGCATTTAAAATACTGCAATTCTAATAACTCGTATTATCCCACTGAACGATATATACTTACATATTGCTTTCCAGTGAGTATTTCCAGAAGCGTTAAAAGTCTAAAGCCATCTCTTAAATCCACAAATAAATCTCTTACTGGCGGATGATCACTCTGAAATTATAAAAAGAAAAAAATATGTAATGAAATTAAGATCATTTGGAAGTACTATTTTGTTTACGTATTGGCCAAGTACATACACATTATCCAAACATAGAGGAATAATTGAAGAAGAAAAAAGATGATATTATTCTTCAGAGGAAGATGTGGATGAGTATCCTAACTAATATTAATTCGTAGTTGTTAAATAACTCAATATACAGAATGCGTACAACTAAAAAGTGTACCGCGCACGCGCATTGACGATTACCGAACTTCATGCATATTTTGTGCGTAGTGGTAGCTGAGAAAGCGCGTGCTGCGGAAAGAAGAGAGAATAAGGAGCAGAGAGCACTCTCAAGCTGCTTTTCTAATGGGCACTCTTTTAAATTGAACACCCTGTATAAAACAATTATGGGGATCAATGAGAGGGGAAAGTTAACTACCACAATAAAGGTGTGATTACTACTCATTTACACATATCTGACATTGTCTACAATGTGATGTATCAATGTTCGTTCTCGGATGGACTCTTGAGACTCCTGAGTTCATATGGCAACAGCAGGGCTCGAAATGAACTGGAGCAAACCGAAACCCTGTTCCGGTTCGTGAACCTTCTTGTTCCGTCTCGTCAATACGGTAATCATAGACAAAAAAAAGAATGGCATGTTAACGAAGGTAATTTAAAGCGTTCCGTTTCGTGAAAATGTCAATTTCGAACGCTGGGCAACAGTCATTGTCAGACTGGAGAATGGAGACAGATATAAAATGACTGCAAATACATAGTAGTCACACCTTTCATGATCCTCTGGGTCACGCCTCTCTCTCTCTCATTGACCACCTTAATTATAGGCAAACACGAATCATGTAAACAACTGTAGAATGCTGTGAAGAGGTTCGATCGAGATATGGATCTTGTACCAATAGCCACACAGCAATTATGAGTTGTGGTGGAACACTTTCGTGATGCGGTAGATTCTACGCCTCTTTTACGTGTCACATTTTAACCAAGCTCCACGTGGGCTTAACCCACACTAAGCAGATTCCCATCAGCTTCGTCCATTTAGTGTATATACGTATACGATAACAGCTGTCCATGCATGCAGATGGCATGCGTAACATTCATAATTAAATATTTCCTTTATACAAAGATCTACACTGTATGGTAACAGTTGAAAAATACCAAGAAAAACTTGTGACAGCGCGAGTGGAACTAGAACACAGATCTCCTACTTCGTGATAGGTTACTCGAGCCATTAAACTAACTTGCTTCTCAACTAAACTAGCTGTCGGTGTTGAAATCAAGACATCATTCCACTACACGCAGAGATTTTATTTATTCTTTCTGCGAATTATTCAAGTGTGTACCGATCATTTTTTTCTCTCTATTTTTTTTTCAAACCAAGCATTTTTTTCTATATATTTCTCATGTACCGAGCATTTATCTGTGTGTTTTTTCAACCGTGTACCGAGCATTATTTTCTGTATATTTTTCAAGTATATCGAACATTTTCTGTGTATTTTTCAACTGTATACCGAGCATTTTCAGTGTATTTTTCAACTGTGTACTGTGCATTATTCAACGATGTACACACCATTTTCTGTGTTTTCAACTATTTACCGAGCATTTTCTCAGTGTATTTTTTCAATTGTGTCAAGTATTTTTCCAGCATATTTTCAAACTGTACCGTGCATATATATTTCTGTGTATTTTTCAACTGTGTACCGAGCATTTTCTCACTGTACTTTTCAATTGTGTGCCGATCATATTTTTAAAAATTTGCAACTGTAACAAAGGTAAAGCTATCTCCTGTGCGATATGCAATTGGAGGTAGCTTCCCACATATTCTCGAGCTACAGTACGTAGTGAGGTGAGGGTGGTCACTGGCCAGTCCCACGCTCGACCGCCTTTACCTTCCCAAGGTGCGCAGGAATACCAAGGACACTCTGGTACTCAATTTAATAAGAGGCTGAGTGCCCCTCAGAGCGCCAGGCATGGGAACACTGCGAGAAAAGTCTCGAGTGTCCTGGCCGGGCTTTGAATTGTAGTCAGACGCGCTACCGAGCATTTTTCTTTATATAATGCTACCGAGCATTTTCAACTGTGTTCCGATCATTATTCTGTGTATTTTTCAACTGTGTAATGAGCATTTTCCCTGTATTTTCAACTATGTACCGAGACTTTTTCTGTGTATTTTTCAACTGTATACCGAGCATTTTCTCTGTGTATTTTTCAATTGTGAACCAAGCATTTCTTCTGTGCATTTTTCAATTCTTGATCAAATTACCAAAGTTATGAAATTAAAATAAAATAGAATGAAATACAAAAGCAAAGGAACATACTTTAACGACACTTTCTTAGAATATTGCAACATCGTGAAGGTAAGTAAGCCTGTATCCCAGTAGGTGTGTACACCAAAAGCAGAATCAACATTAAATACGATGAGTGTTTGATCTTCCTTTCAACAGTACCAACCACAACGGTATAACGGAATAGCAAATAACAATAGAAGGCGTGCTGACAGGAAGGATGAGTAGCGTAGCGAATAAGAGAAAGACAACGATAATGTTGCTCAAAACAGACATCATGAAACCAGATCTAATTTTCAAAATATGACACCTATAATTTGTTTCCGTTTTGTCGGAATAACATCATCTTTCTGTCAATTTGTTCTTCTATTATGTTAAATTAAATCTACACCAAAAAATAGTCGTCACCTTGTTTATCTGCTCTGAAGTCTCTACCTACACTGATGCCCAAAATTACAGTAACAACATCGAAAGCAAGTAAAACTTGGCTAATACGTATGCTACCGTTTGTATGATCACTCTGAAGTTAGTTTCCAGAGCTTTATTGTACAGGCACATCTGGGAACCACCTTTAAAGGTTTATTGGTGGGCATGTCCCACTTCCTGTTTGAAAATCTCAACGAATGTCCAAGATAGCAAATACAGACAAAGTGGTAGCCATGATAGCTGAATATGTTAAATAAAATAAAAAAATCCCCAGGTCGGTAATGACTAACCAGTGACAGATGTTTGGAACACATTCTTTCAATTCCTTATACAAAAAACAGGATGTGTCCAGTTTTAACATCCTTAAAACTAAACCGAGGAGAAATTAATCTCAACGTAAAAGCATTAATACACAATCACGAAAATTTACAAAATACAAGTTGAAGTAAAGAATTCACTTAGACTGAATTGAGTTACGAAGCTCTGAAAGTAGGCTACGCAAGTTTTGAAAATTTTTAAATATTATAATTAAATACGAAAATGAATATAATACTTACTTACTCTATGGCTTACGGAACTCGCAAGTTCATTGCCGCAGTAACAAATTATCTCCATAGGATTCTATCCTGAGCAAGATCAAGTTAGTTTTCATCACAAACACCTACTTCTCGAAAATCCTTTCTAATATTATCCTTCCCAACGGTCTAGGTCTTCCCAACGGTCACTTTCCCTCCGGCTTACCATCCGGAGATATCAATGTGTACTTATGTGTATCTCTGTGTTCAAAGTACGTGCTCTTTACTACTGTAGTAGGGTTTTCGACATCGCGAAAGTCATCAGTCTTTTTCCATTGTTGTTGCTGATTTCGTGAAGGCTTTATTTGCCTATTGTAGGTCTATTGTTTTGGTCCCTCCCTACCTTAGCGTTGAAATCACCCAACACAATTTTCGTATTATCGGCCACACAACCTTTCTAGCTTCTCGTAAAATGTATCTTTGTCGTTATCATTAGCCTGCTCGGTCGGAGCATAAACATTTACTAATAGCGTGTTGCACCATCGGGTACATATCGTAACGTACGATAGTCTCTCGTTTACGAACTCTATATTGTGAACCGCCGGAATGATACTGCTCTTAATGAGGAATCCTGTTCCGAAATTATGAGACTGTGTTCCCCCGTAGTAGAAAGTGTAGTTGCCCTGTTGAATGCTATCCTGACCCCCCCACCGGACTTCTTGTATCGCTAATATGTCCAGCTGATACTTCTCGGTCTCGCGTACCGCAACTTGAAGAGCGCCCGTTTGGTATAACGTTTCTATTCTAACTAAGGTCTTTCTTAATCCTGTTCTTGGAGCCCCTGAAGCAGTCCCCACACGGAGATCCGAATGAGGAACTAGTTTACCTCCGGAATATTTAACCCCAGGAGAATCAATAAACCATCTGTTGCTATTTCTTTACATGATTTAGCGGTGTAGAGTTGTCAGCTCTACGACCTCGCAGTAAAGGGCGTGAGAAGGACGCCAGAGCCTAAGTTGAAGGTACTATCCCGACAATTGTCTGATGTGACTGAGGAAAAATCTCAGATAGGATGGTCACGGCCTTCCAAATCCTAAGCCTGAGTCACGGCCGCTCAGTTTCCCGAATGCGAAGACCACGCTTTACTAATGAGATCGGACGGCCGCTCGTCCTTATAAGCAACTGAAGAAATGATGAAGTCCTCGGAGTAAAATTAGGCATACCTTCCTTGTTCCTAACGTAGTCTACATTCTAGGCAATAGGCATTGAGATAGTGACTGGATGATGATGTAGGAATCTTCCAGTTTGTCTTTCACTCGTCTTTTTTCTCTTTTTTGTAAAGGTCTTAATGCAAAAAATAGTATAGTGTTTTTCTCACTGATATACATTATCCATTGTTGCTACTGTTACTGTATTTAGGCACTTAATATAGCCACAACAATAAAAAGCAGTTACTAAGAAATGTTTCAGTTCCTCGAAGTTACCTTGTTTCGATCATACATCCTGAACTGTCAGTGAAATACTTTTTCTGGTCCCGTTGATGATCTGATCTACACCCATATTAGATCATCACGTGAGACAAGGGGGTATCCTCACTGACAATTCAAGATGTATTCAACCTGTTAGTGAGGGAGTTCGGTCGGTAAAAAGCACCAAAATTCGAAGTTCATCCGCTCCTTATGAAAGCTGTCTTTGGCATTTCATCTCCCACACTAGGTCGCAAACATTGTATTGGGGGGCAACAGCGGGAAGGGAGTCGTCGCCTCTGGAATAAAACCCGTCGGAGGAAATCTCAAAGAATTTACCGATGCAATCAGATCTTAGGCGATGAGGGCCTATACTTATAGCATATTACTGAATTTTAGTCCATTCAACTAAAGACCAAAATGGGTTTTTGATATAGAAACTATTTTAAAATCTTGTGGTGAATGGACTATAGTGGAAGGGATCTACTAGGCCCGTCAAAACTCCAGTAGATGCTTCCCAAAATCAGACTAATTTGGGGAGGATTTACTCAATTTTAACTTTTTCTTTCTCATAAGAAGACGCAGAAATAAAATATTGAAACTAAAATGTAGCTGGAAGATAATTATAAAAAAAAGTTACCGAAACACATTTTTAACTAATGACATCGAAATTAATCGACCGAAATAACGAAAACCAGTAAAAGTAATCCACAGGCACATCTATTAGTAAAGTGCAAAACTTCTACCGGTTTTGACAGGTTAGCGGAGTACTGACCTCATAGGAGCTGCCAATGCATGTGGACGAGCAGACAGGAATAAAGTACCGTGTCAATGAATGGACATACCGATAAGGAGTAGTACCTCTGACAGTTTACTTTTGAGTTCGATAAAGGCAATAATGCGGCCGCAGTTTGCCGCAACATTCGGTCAAGTGTTTGCTAAATATGCCGTTGACGATAGCACTAATCGGTGGTTTCGAAAATTCAGGGACGGAGACAGCAGCTGTCAAGACCAACCACAGTCTGGATGCTCATCAGTGTCTTGCGAAGAGGATCTCGACCAAAACATAAAAAACAGCCCGAATTGAACCCTAGAAGAATTAGAGCAACGTTTCTCAACCTTTTTCATGCCCCACCATCCTCTTTTACCGTATCTTCTGCCCGGCGACCTCCAAAAGTAATTTTCCTGCCTGTAATAAGCGGTTCTGATTCACTTTGTATTGCCCTGAAAAAAAAACAAACACACACACACACACACACA
>JAGDQP010000690.1:7613-147932 GCA_022664845.1 Lepisma saccharinum
GAGAGAGAGAGAGAGAGAGAGAGAGAGAGAGAGAGTTAGAGAAATGAAATATCACATCAACAGAGCTTCCACCCACTCAACCCTGTTTGCTCAGCAAAGCCTGAACTTGACATTAAACTCGCAACTACTGTGATCTCGGAATAGCCGAGAGATTAGAGCACTCGCTTTGTGTGCGCGTGATCACGGGTTCAAATCCCAGCGGGGTCCATTGAACAGAGTGGTACGGAGCTCACTGTACCATATGTCCCGTCCTCAGAGGCTCACCAGCTCGTTTAGGACGGTAATAAAAATTCTCTCGGAACTCCAGTGTTATACAATATTTAATGTTGTGTTCACAAAAAAAAATAATAATAATAATCTTATGCTTTAACCCTTGGAAGCTGACGCGAATTATTGTTAGACGGAAGCTTAAACTTAGCTACAGACCACACAAAGCAAGTTGTAACGGAGTAAAGATTTTTGTCTAATAACACTTTTAGTGCCATCCAACTGAGCTGATTGAAACAAAGCAAAACTTACATAAATATATTGGTTTAGTAAGGCTTTGCTCTGTCCTGCTTGGACTCGCTGTTTTGATATGTAGTTAGCCTAATAGAGTACATTTCGTACCTCCCATTTAATTTGGTTTTGTCTTGTGCTTAGTTGCTATAGTGATTATTTGGTCTATTTTTTAAAAATTATTTGCAACAAAAAACATTTTTGTGGTGGTGTCTTGCTGTAGGATATAGGATCCTTTCCCCTAACCAAAAATGTTTGATTTGCGGAAAACTTTTATATTTTGTACACTTTAACCATTTAAATTTTAAACCCTGTAATTCTTGTGCAATAATAAATGGCAGACCATTATAATGAAACGCATGAACTCTTAATTAAGAACTCTGTACGAAATGACATGTTTTATATTTGAAGAGCTCCGTGCAACACTAATTCAAACAACTTCACAGACAAAGGAACGAACTGAAGCCTAAAGTTAGAAAATACAAACCGTAAGGTATTGAACAGCGGTTTAAAACCAATTTGCTATACTGTCCTTGGGCGTGGCGTGGCGAGCATGTGTTACATTCCAAGGGATATCTTGACAAATTTTATTTTGTTTGGGACATTCTATTGATCCACCTAGATCATATGAGTGCAATGCATTTCAAATCCACAAATATCCTTGGCCCAACCGAGATTCGAACCCAAACGCCTGACACTTCAGACCTCATGATTATCAAAGCCAATAATATAATCTTGAATGTCATGGGATGTGATAATTTGAAGTGAGTATTTAGAACACACAAAATATTGTTGGAAATTAATAAAATAATTTATATAAATTAATAAATAAATTAATAATGTGCTTCTAATAAGTTTCTTCATGTTGCAAATTGTAGCCAATAGTTTAATGTTTCCAAGGTTCTGACTTTTATGTTCTAAGAAAGTAAAAACAAAGTTGAAACTTTGATAGATTTAAAATGAAATAGAATGTTTGAGCACCAGAGTGGCTCAAATCCACTTTCAGACAAATTATGGACAAAGCAGAAAGTGACAAACATCCAGCCTTGCAGAGCGCTTTGTCTACCAAAGATAATTGGCAAATATTACTCATTATTTGTATAGGACAGAAAACCCGAAAAATTATATCGTTCTATTTTTTTTTTATTTATTTTGTTAGTTTCGCTGAGAAGGAGGTTGAATCACTGTTGAACTTAAACTCTCAATTTGGGAATACGCCGATTAAAAAAAGGGAATTTTAGATCGGTCGTACATTTTTCATTGCATGTGTTGTAGATGACCTTATGAATATTGTAGCAAAGAAGGAAAGATGTTAAAACAATCTACTGGCATCATTGTTTTGTTCTCTTGTGTTATTGGTTCAGCACGGCGTAGCGTCATTCTTTTATATCACAAAGGAATATCAAGCGTTAACACTACTACATCACCTCTTTTGCACTTTTTTCATTCTGATTCAGTTTCATTGTGAAGCTCTTTTTCTAAATTCTCTTTAATTATTTGTACTGGTAAAGCATAAATTAAGTGCAAGTAAGAAGAGAAACACATTTGGAACGTTAGAAGACAAATGATGTCTGTTCCAACACTTGGCCTTGTTCCAAATTTTTCAGTCAATTGCCCTTGTAATTGTTCTGGCCAACACTGAACGTTCCTGTAAGTCAGTCATGAAATACTCATTTTTTTTATGGAATTATTTATGTTGTTCAATGTCTGTTTCAATATCATAGATTGTATTAATTAACTTGTTATAGATATGGATAATTAGGTCAATGGTTTATTATGATTCTTTAAAGAATGCTTCTTTTTTAAGATGCCAGAAATTGATGCTAGAGTTATTCCTAATGCAACGTTACCGAGAGAACCGTAACAATTGATAAGATTGTGAAGTAATGTTTGTTCTAAGCGCAATGGCACTTTACGCTTGGCAACACTGCATGATTGACACTTTAATCTGACTTCGCAACGGTAGACGGGATCAGATGGTTTCTTTAATTTTGCAATTTACAGTTATGTTATATAGTTATAGGACGCTTAATATGAATTGAGGACCATGATTGAGCCAGTCACCCCCCCCCCCCCAATTCTCAAGAACATCCCCCAACTTTAAAATGTTTAGTAAAAAATCGATAGAAGCCGTGCAAAACTCCACTTACACCCTCCCAATTTTGACTGTACACCCCAAACTAAAAATCCTGGCGGAATCTCTGATTGAGAACTGCTAACTTACGTTTTATTATACTTCCTTTGTAACCAATAGGTTGTCATTTCGAAAAAGAAAAATTGACTTTCGTTTCTAGCGGTCCCGCTTAGAGTACTACTACGTTTGTTCCCACTTTATTTGTTTGAATTTTTGAATTTTATTTATAGCCTTTAGGCATCTAAGGCTCAGGCCGGGATAAGGGAGGGGAAAGGATTCGGGAAGGTGTCGGCAAGGGCCTGTGTTAGAGGTGCCATCCCGGCATTTGTCTGGTGCGACTGAGGAAAAATCCTGGATAAACTTCAGTCAGGATGGTCGGCCACTGTGATCGAACCCATGACCCATTGAATGCTACGCCAACGATCTCATTTTGTTTGTCTGTAACTAAACATTCTTAGACAATACCAGACTAAGCGGTTCTGAAATCTCCGTCAAGGTCTCAAACTTTTTCACCTCTATACATATTTTTCGGAAAGCTAAAAAAAAAATAAACAAACACGATACCCAAAGTTACGGAAATATCAAAATTTGAATAGTTTTATTAATGTATTTTAAAACTTCAAACTGGTTTAGATATTATGTCAAATTATAAGTAGTTTCCTATGTAATAGCATCGTTTCAAAATCCCGAAAATAAGCCACCTAAAATTCTGAGTGCAATTATCATAATCCTAAAGAAAACCACCCGTGTTCACTAACAAATTGAAAGCTTTGTTTTGCCTCAATAACTAACAAGAAAAGACGGGTTCAGTTAGCACAAGCTTCGTTTTTCTTGTATTCTCAATGTGTTGTGTAATATGTATCAGAGAGTGAAGATGGTTAACTCCTATCTTCAAACAGGCTCTATCAATTCTAAAGGAAATTCGGTTATTCCTTTGAAACGGGTACAATATAACGATTTTATTTCTCTTGGCTTCAAGAAATCCATCATAGATAGACCTCTCAATGTTTTGTTTAACAGATTACCATCAGGTCATGTAACTTTCAAAGCTCATCTATATACAGTAAAATTAAAAGAATCCCAATTATGTGATCGCAACCATCAAACTCTGCACGAGACATAAACCGCATCCTATTCCAACGCACAATATTCACTAAACATTGAACACTGTGAAACAATTTCAGAAACATTGCCGAAAAGAAAAAGAAAGGCAGTCTAGCCAGACAGTAATTTTCAATAGTTTGACTGATGAAAAGCAGATATACTGGGAATAAGAGAGAAGCCTCAAGTGGGACTCGAACACTGGTAGTTCGGTTAGAAGTCCAGTCCCCTAAGGAGTGAACCAAGATGCTAGTCGTAAGTGATCACCAGAGATAAATAGTATTGAAGGTCAGAAAAACATTTTTTTGAACTCCTAGGACATAAACTAAGTTACTTCCACAAATTACGCATTACCACGATGTACACCAAGTTGTACACATCTTTCGATTTGTCAGTTAGAGATCTAAATCTCCCATTCATTGGGAATATTACCCATTTCGGCGAAAATAAGCAATCAAGATGGCGGCACCAAACACTTCGCCAGTATTGGCTGTCTAGTTACCATTAAAAAAAATCTACTTTTCTCTTTTTGTGTATGGGCACAAATCACGCTGGAACTAATAAAAGCTTTTCCAATAATGTTAAAGAAATAATTCGGTACTTTCCGAGGATTGCTACCGATAATTACAAGTAATGAAATTTCTCTTAAACATTACGGAATATATATAAAGCAACTTTCCCAAAATTTTTAACAGTATGGAAGTCATATTAGTATACATATCAGGGGCGAATCTAGAGAGGGGGCACAGGGGCGCGCACCTTTCCCTCAAGGAAAAGTAATTTTTTTTTGTAGTATTTTCCAACAATTTGTCTAAAAAAATAACTTGGATTTGTTTTCGGGTAAATCTAATTTATCTAGAAATATTCACTTTTGGAGAAACTAGTGTTATATATCATGGTATAACTTGGTAATATAAGGGACATCTCCTTATAAAAATGCTACGTCCGCCACTGATGTACGTAAGGATTACGTAAAAGAGTTTCTTGGCACGATTTAAATTGAAATAAATAAGAATATAAGGAGCCATAAGAAACGATAAACACATTTTTTTTTTGTGTATAAACGATGCATTTTACCGCCAATATACAATTATGTTTGTATGACCTTGTTTTCTTGTGTACTTGGAAAATGTTGTCCCCCCTCTTGCGTGATCTGTGCCACTTTGTGACCATAATATTGGGTGTGTACCGGAAGTTAGGAGCAACACGACATAATAATACTAATAAAATGGATGGTTCAAAAGACAAAAACAAATCACACACACAGACGCGCGCGTGAGAAGAGAGAGAATACAGCTCAACAAGAAAGAAAGGACGGATCTTCCTTTCAGTGTCCTCCCTCCCATCTCCTCCCGGAGTTCACAGCACTTTAAAAAGCAATTTGAAAGTTGTATCATAGCAATGAAACAAGGAGGAGGAACAGACAAATATAATAGCTCTCCACAGGTTTTTTGGAGTACGTGTGCTTTTTATGTTCCTCTTTTTTTTTTTTTAACAATCCATTTCTGGAAAGTCTCCAAACATCCTCGACGGTGGCGACAGCTGGCGGTGGTGATCAATGCTTTTATACTTCCTTCTTCAATGTTCTGCGAACAAATATTGCACTCCGAGTCAATGTATTGAACTATGTGATTGGAGGGTTTTCCTTCCTTCCTGGTCATCTGTTGCAAGGGAAAGTCTTCTTGTTTCCAATTGGAGATCAAAAGAACGGTTTTGTGTGGCGATAATTATGAAATAAGTGGTGAGAAAGGTCTTTCACTTTCACATGTCAGCCCATTTAAAGAGGGAATATTGTTTTCGTGTGGAGCTGAAACGCAAGAAATCTTTAATTAATTTTTCCTTTTGGGGTTTATGGATATTTATGGCCTAAGCCTGACAAAGTATATCCGGAGGGTGTAATTAGAAGATAGTGACCAAGACCTCTATTCTAGGCCCCGCCTCTTTTGTTATGACCATCAGAGAAAGAATAAGAAAGGGAGCGGCCAGGACCTGGGATTAAGGAAAACCTCAGTGAGAATGGTTGAGAGTCGGACTCAAACGCCCGGCCGTCCGTCCTGGCTGAAGCTTTCCTAGGATTTTTCTTGTCATACCAGGCAAATGTCGGGATGATATCTACTAACTAGGGCCTGGCCGACTACCTTCTAATATCCTCTCCCCAGTCTATCACGCTCTGAGACTGAGAAAGTCATAAATAAACTGAAATTCACTTTCGTAGCTACCATTATACAGCATCTACCTCGACCAGAGATTTTTAGCGCATCTTTAGGTTTACCATTTTTTATTATACTAAAATTATCAACACTTATACAAATATATAATAATAATAATGAACTCCCTTTTTGTACTAGGTCAGTTTATTTTGTTACCAAGCATGGAACAAGAAGGAACCTTGAACAATTTTTATTCACTGCACTTTAACATTATTGTATTTACTGCAATTACAGTATATACGATGTAGGCATTTTTATTTGTGACAATTGTGAAATATTATATGCTAGCTTCAAGGAACTAGTCTGATATCTGGCGAGAAATACTGATATTTTTGTGTAATAGATGTACGTATATGCTTTGAGCACATGAACTGAGTTTTTAAGTTACGAAAAAAGGGAGTGAATTGCATTTGGAGCCATTGTTATGCATATGGCGAGGTGGTTCTTACTATTGGTTTGAGAACTAGCAGAGAATAGCGAGATGTATGCTATTCTGGGGATCTAACGTTTCAAACTTGTTTAGAAATAAGAAAAAAATAAATCAAAATAGCTGGTTCATCTTTAAAAAAATATTTCAACGCATGCTGTTGTGAGATTATTGACTGGTGCTTGAAAACTAACGTAAGTACATTGAATTGAATTTTATCTATGGCCTTTAGGCATCTCAGTCTCACGCCAGGATAGAGTATGGGAGAGAATAGGCGAAAGAAATGAGCCAGGCTCAGCATTTGCCTGGTGTAACTCAGAAAAAAATTCTGAAAAGAAAAACTATGTCAGGATCACGGGCCGCCAAGTTTGAACCCAGGACCTTTCAAATGCAAAGCTAACATTCTAGACACTAAGCTACATCTGTTATATATTAAATGAACGTACCGCATATGATCTAATTGTGTTACATAGTATGTAACGTCCATTGAACATACGACGTAACTTGCTGCACATTTGTTAAATTTTTCTACATTTTTGATTGTCAATTTTTTTTCCATAGGACATTTTCTTTAGTTCCGAGTGTACACTCAAATTGAACACTGTGTATGAAAGATTCTTTAAAATCCAGATGCTGCACAATTTAGCTTTAAATCCCTATGGAATTTAGACTGAATTGAATTTATGTTTGGTCTTTAGGGATCTTTGCCTCAAGTCGCTATAGGATAGGGGGGAAATATAGGGGAAGGAGTCAGCGAGGATCTAAGTTCAAGGTACCATCCCGCTATTGACAGAGGATAAAACAGGATGATCGTCTGCAGGTATCGAACCCAGGACCTCTTTTGGAGCTCTTCCAGCTGAGCTGTGGCGCTCGGTAATTCAGGATACGTATTGAAATATTGGAATTCTTGTTGGCATTATAAAATTTTGCATGGACCATTTTCATTGACCCGATTGTCTATTACTTTTGCTGACGTCCAATAGTGTTTTTGCAAAAAGGAGTTTCATACTGTGAATTTTTTAATCGTTTATCATGAAACACATGACAAAATTATAAATACTTGATTTTTTCATTAAAGAAATAGGGTTCCCATGTATGATCCAAAATATACAGGGTGGTTATGTAATGCAGCAACAAACATGGGCAGGGGATTCATCACATCAAACCAAGAAGGAAGTTCCTTTGCCGAAATCTGCTTAGTTTCGGAGATACATCAGCCCAGAATCACTACGCCATCGTCACAAATGACGTCATATGTCGACAAGTAATGGCGTAAGCGGGGTCGGTGTAGTAAATCAGACTCGGAAGTACCCGATACATCTATTTAAGCAATGTTTTTGATTGACGGAGTGCCGCTTGGACAGGTCTCGCAGCCCATAAGAATTTCATTGTTGGAATAAAATTGTTGAACAGGGCAAGCATAGAAGCGCATTGGCCAATCATAAAGATAATTTAAATGGATGTCGCTTCGAGTGTGATTTTCTTGGCCGCGTCATTTGTGACGATGCCTCGGTGACTACAAACGCCTGTATCTCGTAAACTAAGATGATTGAGGCATTTCTTCGAATGAACTTTCTACTTGGTTTGATATGAAGAGCCACCTCCCGAAGTTTGTCGGTGTATTACATAACCACCCTGTATATTTAAACATTAACTTATTTCCTTACATATTATTAATTTGAATTTGAATTTTATTTATAGCCTTTAGGCATCTATGACTCAGACCGGGATGGGGGAAGGGAAAGAATTAGGGAAGATGTTGGCTAGGGCATATGTTGATTGTACCATCCCGGCATTTGCCTGGTGTAACTGAGGAAAAAAACGGGTAAAACCTCAGTCAGGATAGTCGGCCGCTTTGATTGAACCCACGGCCTCCCGAATTACATATTATTAAGCAGGAGTATTTAGTTTTATTGCAAACAGTAGAATCTCTTACAAACAATGTTGCCAGATTTTTGTGGCTTACTGTTTTATTAGACTTCTATACTTTTCCCTCTTGCCTTCTGTAACAACTAAGTAAATTCAGAAGAATAACGTCATCCATATTAATCATATAATTCCTATTTACTCTTTTAGGCTTCAGCAGCAAATGCTATGAAACTTTATGCGCCCGCTCTGTCCGTCTGTCGACAAACTCAGGAACTACTAAGGCTAGGAAGGTGGTTGAGGTGTCGTTGAAAAGGCCTCGTTGAGATAAGTCAACCGTGTGTAAATTATATACGTTGTAGGTGCAGTTCAGAACATGGGTTGGGCAGTTTATAACTTAGGAACTATTAGGGTTAGAAATGTGATTGAGGTGTCGTTGGTAAGGTCTCGACGCAATTTCTTCAAAGGAACATTGATAACATATATAGGATGCTCGCTGCTGAAGCCTGGCGGTAGCTTATGTATGCACAGTTCTCCGACTGGGCTCAGTCTCACTTGTTTATAAGTATTATGAAATGTATCCGGAAAACACTTAACATGTTCTAACTTGTAATATTAATGTATTTTATTTTATTTCTATTTCGCCATGTGTGTGACGAGGTACAGATAACCGCGATAAATTATTATTTTTTACTTCAGGAGGTCCGTGAGTGTGAAAAGATAAGGAACCACCGAACCACACCAACTTTTTTTTTATTATTTATTGAAAGGACGTACAAATAAGTTTATAAGTTAAAAACTTAGAACAAACACAAGGATAACATTGTAAAGAGTGAGTATAGTGCAACGAATGTGAAGTTTTGTTTTAATGCAGAAAGCTAATTAAATGTGAAAAGGACCTTCCACTTCCCAGTTACTAGAATTATAAACGCAAAATCTGAAATAAATTTCTCTCATCTGTTTGAGCATTTTAGACAGACAGACGAACATTCTGAAGGACAGACAGACGGACGAATAGACAAAAAGGCAAACGGACTGGCGGACAGACGAACATACGGAAAGACAGACGAATGAACGGACAGACGGAAGAACAGACAGAGGAACATTCCGACGGACACACAGACGGAAGAGCAGACTTAAATCCATACGGACGGGCGGACAGAAGAACACAGAAAGATAGACGAGCGAACAGGTAGATGGATGAACAGATATACGAACATTTCAAAGGAGAGACAGACGGAAGAACAGACGGAAAGGCATACAGACGGGCTGGCAGACGAACATACGGATAGACATAGGGGTGAACAGACAGAAGAACATTCCGAAGGACAGACAGACAGAAAGGCATACGGACAGACGGGCGAACAGTCAGACGGAAGAACAAACGGAAATTTAATCGGACAGGCGGACAGTCGAACATAGGATAGACAGACGAGCGAACAGGAAGAAGAACATTCTGAAGGACAGACAGACGGAAAGGCATACGGACGGGCGGATAGACGGACGAACAGTCAGACGGAAGAACAGACGGAAATTCAATCGGACAGGCGGACAGACGAATATAGGATAGACAGACGGATGGACAGTATGAAATTTTAAGACGACCAAAATCATTTCCGGAGCGAGCTAAAAATGCAAATTTTGTCTTCTTCTCGGTAGATGCATTCATTCTTTAAACACACAGACACACAAATCTCTCTCTCTCTCTCTCTTTCTCTGCCTCTGCGAGTGTGTGTGTATGTGTTCTTTACTCTTTCATACATCCACACGTATATACACACACACGCCCACCAGAACACACAAACAAGTACCTAGATGGGCGTGGTGACCACTGATAACGAACTTGGTAGAGACATTTATTTTTTGTTCCCTAACAAAACATTATTTAAACGACAACAATAACATAGAAGTATTATTGTTTAATTAACAACAATTATGTAAAATCAACAAGGTTAGAGAAATAAAAAGCACACAGTATATTTAAACAAAAAGTTATAGTTCTCCAAAAACTTTGCACTTTTTTTTAAAAAAAAGTTGATGTCTTTTTTTTTCTTCTTTGAGATTTGCATATTAAGCGGGTCAATCCCTAAAAAGATTTATGTCCAGTCTACCAAATTTTTGCGAAAAGCGAATAATTAGGCGCTTTCCTTACAAGATACTCCTTTTTTTTACTAAATATTAAAGGGATATGTTCAAATTCAGATATTTGTTTTTAGAATGTGAGTCATGTATTTTATCAGTTAATAATAACTTTAATTTGGATTTAAGCCCTTTCAGATTTAACAATGGATATAATTCCTTTTCGAATTGTAATAGCCCCATTTCATGTGATTTACTATTTTTTTGTTTTTGTTGCACAGTACACGATATGAATTAATGTTAAATCTGTATTACAGTTTTTCAGAATATTCCATTCTCATTTTCTTCCGCATACAGAAAGAAACATTGCAGTGTAAGTAAAGGTTGTATGTATTAATGTAGCTACACTTAAAAGTGAAATTAATAGTTTTACCCATTTTAAAATAAGTTTAAACATTTTCAAAATTTATATAAAAAGAAATATTGGGTAATTCCTAAGAGATATTTATGTAATTTCTTTTGAATTGCTTGTAAGAGAGATCTGAATTCAGTTGAGATAATTTTTCCTTTCTCTTAACAATATCCCAATGTACTGCTTCAACACAGAAAATATTCATATTAGAAAAGGGATAAGCTTTTTTATATCCCATACTCCTATTTTTGTCGGAATTTTGTTCAAAATTTTGTTCAAACTTCCATCTGTAAACAGAAAAATCAGGCCACAAATCTCGGTATTTATGATGGATAAGTAAAATTAGGACACATTAGGAAATGGAAGCGGATTTTTTTCATTATTCATGAGTGGTATTGTATTCTTTGGCAAAAAGACAAGTAAATTAGTCCAAATTGAATTATTTTAAAGTACTTTATGTAATGCATTTACTGAATAAGTAATATGGTGTATGTTTGCATTCAAATAAAACTTTTTCCGCTGCTCACATTCTGATTTCGAAATACTAAAGATCAGATTCTAAATATATAGCTGTTGTCGGGTTACTTGCATGACTCATAAGGCATGAATGTATGTGGAATAATGTGAATATTGTATTCCAAGCTCGAAAATAAATGTTTTAAAGGAAATAATCATTGAACTACAATGACTTGTAGCTAGCGAATTTAATATGTTCATTATTTTATGACCTTTGATTGCAATTAATGTTGTGAATTCCAACATAACTTATAATTTCAATAAATACCGAAATATTGTTAGGTAGATTTCAAAGAAAATATACCTATTGAGATCGGTACGATATGAAAGTATATACGGTGTATATATATATATATATATATATATATATATATATATATATATATATATATATATTAACACGCTAGCGGCCATAATTTTGAAGATATTTGAACCAAATTTTTATATGTTGTTTCTAGGCTTAATAGCTCGGTTAAGTTCGTTAATGAGCAAAATCGGTAGCCATCTTGGATCCAAAATGGCCGCCGAACCCATTGTTGTATAGAATACACAGCCTAAACCGCTGGGGCTATTGAAATCAAATTTGGCATAAAGGTACAACATCACTTTTTGATTATGAAAATGTTACCTAATGAGTTCAAAGACGCCATCTTGCATCCAAAATGGCGGACCTAAAAATCCATTTTCCACACCGTTTGAGCTAGAGATACGAAATTTGGCATAAAGGTGCATTATGACAAGTAGCTTAGGGAAATATTACAACATTTGGGAAAAGTCGCCATCTTGGATCCAAAATGACCGCCCAAAATCCCATTTTGCACATCGTTTGAGCTGGATAAATGAAATTTTACTTGAAGTTGTACTATCACAAGTAGGTCACGACAAAATAAGAAAACTTTCAAAAAGTCGTCAACTTGGATCCAAAATGGCCGCCCCAAAAACCCAATTTCCAAATCATTGAAGGTAGAGAAACGAAATTTTCAATGAAGGTATATGACCAAGAGTAGGTTACAATAAATGGGACAAATCTTCCCTTTGGGGGCGCAGCCAACCGTGGGAGGGTGAAGATGTACTCCGTGGTGGTGTAGTGCTGCAGGGAGATTTTGGTTAAGATAAAGGAGGCGCATCCTCTCAAAAGCACTGAAGTTGGGGGGCGAGCCCCGGCTCCCAGCGAAACTTCGAAATCTACCTCAGCCTGTAGGCTTACCGAAAGGGATTTTTTTTACTCTAAGATGGGCACTTGAGTTGGCCCCTTTTTTCATATTCATTTTTTTTCCTTTTTTGGTGAGTTTTGGAAAGCAATGATATGAGATTTGTTAAATAGGTATCTTCTGATTTTAAATAATAAACCACTTTGTTAGTTCTAGGGAACGTTTTTCTAGTATATCCATTTTTAATTAGTGTTTTGGTGCTTTTAATTAATAAGTGTGGTCAGACGACTTCTGTGTTATTTTCCTAATTTGCCCAAAGTAGAAAACTATAGCGCTTACATTATTGCGATCATAAATCACACCTAATACCATTTTATGTTCCTACTTAAAACATCGGTGCATTGAACAATATTTCAATGGTATTCTTACAAATTACTTTATTTATTTATTTATTTATTTCCTTGTTAATAAACAAATGTTAGTATAGTTTAATTGCAAAGAAGACTAACAACCCTTCTTTACATATTTTGTTGGATATAACCTCTTTTGGAATTGCTATGCATGTGGACATAACCCCTTTTGGCATACTAACCTATATTCAAGTGAAGATATTCCCGTGATATAACCTCTTTTACTATGTTTAAATTACTGAATATGTAGCTATCATTTCATAATTTAACAAATTGCTGAAATCGCATCGTCAGTTTTGACAAAAATAGGACTTTTTGTCACCACTTTTTGACACTCTTCCCTTCAAATGTATTTTTTTTTAAAAACTGTTTTCACAATTTATACGTGGTCCTTAACACACAGCATATCTCAATAAGAAATCATTTTTAAGATAATAAAATACCCACGGAGTTGACGTGTAAAGACATGGAGTTGATGAATAGTTCATGTTGTAGGGCACTAATACCTGAAAAAGACCTATTTCATAATTTGTGATATTCTTTTACTAAATTTAATACCGAACAATAAATTCAATACACAAATACACAAATTAAAAGAACTTTAAATAAGCATGTCTACAATTCGATATAACACATTTTTAAAAAAACAACCTACAGGTTTGTCCCTTGACAGATCAGGCTTGTTTGAAAATAAAAGAAACAAGTATTTTAATTTGACAACTATTACCTAATTCCAGTGGTTTCATAATATAACTTGGAGTTGACCTATAGGTAACTTGGGTATACAAATTAACATAATTTTAAAAGTTCATTTTATAACACATATTACCTAACATTGGTAAAACGCTTCAAACACAAGTCGCCTACATGTTAAAATAACCTAATGTTGCATTAACAGGATGCAAGACATATTTAACTTTGGTAAAGGTTGGTCAAGATATTGAACTTTGAAGTTCTCGGTAATTGCGGAATAGAGAAATCATAGAGTTTATGAATATTCAGGTAAAACATGACGTGAGTAAAGGATGTGTGAAGCGAACGGCGATAATAGTGGGATGGTGTCTCTACTTATAACCAAATTTTGCTTCACTGAGTTTATGTAGTAAAAAGTACCCGATCTCGTAGAGAAAGAACCACATTCCTTGAACCATTTGTTACTGTAGAATAACAAAATAGGAGTTCATTACCAAAATTGTAAATCGTACCATCGGGGTTCCGCAAGGTTCGACTTTGGGACCCTTAAAGTTTATATTATTTACAAGCGATTTTCCTTATTACGTAGTAAGTTCTAATAAATTCTTGTAAGTAAAATGGATTGATCAATAAAATCCGAGAATGATTATATGTGCAACGTACTCTTGAGATTGTAGCTGGGTGGTATAGAGACAATTTACTGGAAATACACGTTCATAAATTCAAATTAATGTCATTTACAAGATGTAAAACCTAAACATATTTCTCATACGTAATTGACAACATAATTTTGTCACCTCCAGGAAGAATTAGAGACCTAAAGATCTTAATTTGTTTCGATTCTGTTTGACGCTCAGATTTGATTATTTAATGAATAAAGCACATAGAAATCTCGGGCAAGAAACAGAATTTAAATAGATCCACTTCGAAATAGACGATTGCTAAAATTTGATAATTTTTCTGTTAGAATCTGCGAACAAATAGACGTAAAAAATCACCAACATGGAGAACGAGTGTCATCTAGATTCCAGAATACTAGAAGCCTTTGAACTGAACAATAGTACTGTCAATAAATATTAGAAATTTCAGAAAACATGTAATAAAAAGACTCGATGTGGTTCGTAACAATATTAAGTGTATATGAACATTATAAACAGGTGCAAACTTATATTCTAGCAAGCACAAAATGAAATAAAAAAAAGATAAAAAGATCAGTGTGTTAAAGTATCAATATTTGCACTTTTAGAACCACAAGCAGGATTATTCTATTTGAAAATTTGAACTAGAATCCTGTCGATCCTGTCTAATCTCCAGACAGCCAGCACGCTAACTAGAACGAACTTTCTAATGTGTTGAAATGATTGGTAGAAATATTTGATATAGACAAGGAAACTAATAAGGGAAACGATTTGATGGATGAAAACCTGTTTAACAAATTTAAACCATTTCAAAAAAATATATATCTTATCGATTAGTAATGCTGAATATTTTAAGTTTAAAACAAGAATTCTTACATAAAATATTGCTGGTTTTTCACACAACAACTTTATCGTCTTTTATCACGTGACAAAATGCTATATCTTGGTTGCCTGACGAACAGTTGGGGCTGAACCGGTCCCTCTTATTTGTTTACGGCGTGGTTTTCGATGGATGTCATCAGCAAGAGTTATTGTTTTCGGCTTTCTCTTTCTTCAGTGCACAATAATGAATCTACTTGAAACTTAATTAAAAAAAACATGAATTAATAGAGGTGGTAAAATATCAAATGTGGTAACAGTGGTAAAAAATGTTCAAATCGAATACCAGGACAGTGCTTCTAATTTGCGACCGGGGCAGTTGATGGAGTGACAAAACAAGTTTGCCTGCTCTCTATGCAGCCCAGAAAACTTCACTGATAGTTGGGTGGTATAAGCATCAGGGGTAAAGCGTTTGTAGTGCGGCTGTAGAGATGATGTCATATCCTGTGGTTTTTGTTTTTTAAATTTCTTTTCTTCATAATGAAATATCATATTATCAAGTACAAAAGATAATATTTAGAAACAACCGGGTTTGAATTAACCAAAAGAATGTAAGACGTCCTTACATTACTAATTATTTTTGAATAGGATGCATAAAGAATACCTAATTTCTAATAAATCAATTATTATTTTAAGTAATTTGATCATTTAAATTTTTTTAAATTCATAATTTAAACCATCTACAAGTGTTAATTTACTAGCGAACTGCAGATGGACTGTAAAGTTCGTATATATCAAAAATAAATGGTCGATCATATAACTATTTATTTTAGTGTGTTTTATTGTCAGTTTATTGCCGAATGTTATTTGATTACTACTGAAATATTTTTTTAAAAATATGTTTTATTATAAGTGTGTTATTTACTGTCTTACTACAATAGTTACTGTAGTATAATAGTGACATTGGGTTATCTACTTTTATTGAAGTGAAGTTGTATGTTGGAGTGCACTCGTCAAAAGAAATAAAAATTGCACAGGGTTCCTTCTTTAGTTATACATATCTGGTAAAATATACATAGATGCCAAATACAACGTTGGTTAATACCACAAATAAACTCTGATGAAGACAGCAGAAAGGCTAACGAAACGTTCAATGGATTGTAGGTAAAAATGACAGAGATAAGCTGTAAAATATTTCAAGCAAGAAGCGGTACTTTTATGAAGTCGTACGTTTGTGAAAAAGTAAAATTAAGAGTATTTCTCATGATTCATGAATGTCATACTTATAGTGGAAGTGCGCTTCGCTAAAAGAAGATTTCTCGTTTGATTCCGAGACTACAGGCTATCATAGATATTATCATGTGGTTATATCAGCCGGTGTAATACCAGTCACTTGTCGTGCGGTCGTTAAAGTACGCGATTACACTGTTGTCAAATTACACGCCCTGATTCAAAAGTTATGACTTTAAAACTTTGTCCTTTCTGCACTTTTTAAAGTGTTTTGTAACGGCCTAAAGTTAAACAGCTAATAGCGTTGTATGATTTTATTTCTTAGACGTTACAACAACGGGAATATCTTGTATTAATTTAAAATACTTTAAACGTTATTTTATATGGGCCAGTTTAGTAACTTTTTTACTTCGGCCCGTCAGGATTCGACTATATACACGTAGTTAAAATCCACAAACATCCTTGCCCATGGTAAGACCCGAACCCGCGACCTTTGATTCGTTGGCCTCACGCCTTAGACCGCACGGTTACCCGGTCCGCAGCTTGTATTATGCTGGATCACTAGCTGATAGTGACAAGTACAATGAGTCACGATAGAAACTCATAAAGAGAGTAACGACACCTGATATCACTGCCATCTATTAGGCAAGGGTTCACTTACGTGATGAATCATTGAAAAAAACTGTTCCAAAATCTTTTCTTGCAGCTTCCGGCTTTAGCATAGACGGTAGAGCGTCGGATGGCTGGCTGGTGTTCGGTTCTCGACCAGGTCACTATTTTATCTTCATTTATTGTCAAAGAACTTCGCTTTCTCGTTACTACTTGTTAATAAGCGCTTCTCTTTCTCTCTTTCTATATTTTCAAAATTTTGTATAGTTCACGGGAAAAGAATGGTTGATGGTTTAGTTAGTATTTTGTTGATGTAAAAGCTCGATTCCGATTTTTTTTAGATTTCATACAAATTTCACTGACAGTGTATGTCAAATAAGCGTCACTGCGAGAGCAGTCAGGTTAGACAATATTTTTCCTTCTACACTATGCAAGATTAGCCACTACCTTTCTGTGCTGACGTAACTTCCGTTTTTATTTCCTATGGCGAACCGGTCAAATGACAGGAGGAGCTTTGGTCTGCTTTTCGAGTTCTTCCTCCGTAATTGGAATGAGTTATGATACTATTAAGTTTAGAATAAGTCCATCTCAAGACAATGGGAGAGACATAACAAGCAAATGTTTTCCATTTTTTTTACCAGAATTATACGAACAAAATGACAATTAAAATGACAAATGGCTTATTAAAAAGACAATTAAATCGTATATATATATATATATTTAAAAGGCATTAGTTGAGGAGCATAAGTTTGTGAGAAATTGAGAAAAATGGTTTAAATTGGAAAATAATAAAGTGAGATTAATTGTGTGCAAGTTAGAAGGTTCGATGGTTCAAACGTTATTCTGAGTCACTTGATTGTATGGATCTTACAATACGTTTATGAATATGCCATTAGTCAGTAACTGTTGGTGACTCATGTCCTTTTAAATAAAAATTAAGTACAGAAACCACATTCATTTACTTTCATTTTTCATTCATTTTATGTTTCTAAACTAACACAATGCTAACTACTTCAATTATCAATTAAATTCTTTGGAAGTGTATAGGGTTAGGATTTTAGGGGCAATTTTCATATAGAAAAAGGCGCTAAAATAATACCAAAAAAGGGACAAAAAGGGGTAAAAAGTTTTTACTGGTATATTTATTGAAAATTACAGAAATTACTAGTACAAATTATAGGCATAGAGATAACTGTATTCATTACGTGACCAGTATCATTCACCTGAAGAAGGGGGGGAAAACAAGGTGTTGTACCTCACAATATTACGCATCTTTTAGTTTTTAATAGTAAGTTCGTTTCTTCACTCTGGAGATAAGACGTTGAATTTATTTATTCACTTTCGCGATCTCAGGCTTAGGCCGATTTAATGAGATGGTAAAGATATAGGAAGGTAGTCGACCAGGTACAATTTAGTTGATATGGCTGAAGTAAAACGCTGGAAACCCCTTCAGTCAGGATGGAAGGCTTCTGGAATTGTATCCAGTTCCTTCAGATTGCTAAGCCACCAGATATGAAATGAACATATTGAACTAATTCAAAGACTATGATCGATTTTATATCTTTACACATACTTTTTCTTTCTGTAACAATTTACTGTATGATGTGTGATATCGGAAGTATCATATGAAGATACAATTTGTCGATAAATAGGTGAACCGTAATGTACTGTTCAATCGGATTTAAATATATAACTATTGGGAATTCGAATCACTGCTTCTATTCTATATTATAATAATATTTGAAGGTATTTCTTTAGTAGATTTATATGTAATATTCAATTATGCTTTGGGAAACAATGAATTGCTATAATGTCAGATTGTTATTGAACTATGTTGACATTGTTTTGATATAAGATTCCTATGCAGAGAAAACGTACTAAAGAATTTGGTAATAAAGATACACGTTCAACTGAAAGATTAATTACTTCCTTTATTCATTTTTAAAGCAGAATCGTTGGCTGAACACAGTTTAATGTGTACGTGATTTAGGCAGAAAGTTAACTTAATGCAAACTGGGTTGTTAGACTAAGTTATTTCTATTTCGAACCCACTATGCAACTATTTCTATCAGCCTACTTCAAAAATAAGATACAAACACAAATATATCAATTGGCGACAAAATATGGGATTAATTGAGAGATATTCCCTGCGTAGAGACTATTTTTTTTTCCATTGTGCTGTGAGTAGTCTGGTGAAATTAAGTCTAAAGATAATTATTCTATTCAATAAGATTCATTATGGCAGCAAATCTTGTGATGTATCTAAAGTTTAACCCAGTGGATGACAGATCAAATATCTCCTAAACCTCTAGTGAAACTATCGTTTTCTGAAATTCAAGAATTGCTAGTCAATATGTTTGCCGAGAAGACCAATATCATTACAGTTCCTTCAGATTGCTAAGCCACCTTAAAGAGTAGAATTCCCGCGCGAGTAAAAGCTGCACACATCGGCGTTAAATTCGTTTGAATTTTAAATCTTCGAAGAACGCTGCTCAAAGGTTTTTCGTAATAGATGCTGTCGGGATTATTTTTTTGACCCTTGAAGCTGGAAATATGTTATTGTATGCGGTCTCGCTGGTGGTTTACATTTAACGTGATTCCCTGAATCGCAAACAGTGCATCGTACAACAAACATTTCCATCAATTTTGATGAAATACTGCTTGAACCCTTCAGTCAGAACGAAAAATCTAGATTTGGAGACGGTTGGCATGACGAAATCTTGCAATAAACTTGTTGAGCAAAAAATCCATTCCCTAACAGGAGACGACAACTGATTCCAGTGAAATTGCTTGGAAAATGAGAGGATGCAATGAGGAACATTCAGTAGTAGACTCCCCACACGATATCTGTGCACTCGGCTCACGGCTGACGTAACATTCATTACAACCAATCGTTGTTCTACAGATAGTTCAAGTAAAGCCTACGTTTCTCGAGTACCAGCGAGTGGAATTCTTCATTGTTACTACAAGTGTTCAGTTGCCTTCAATCCCGTGTTCACCATCATGATACGTAATACAAATTGAAATCCACATTAAATTCAAATGTGCTGTGGAAAATATTAAAAAGTAGCAGTAATAAGGGATTATAGGTAGAGTGGTACGAAAAAGGGATAAAGGTCCTCAAAAAGGAAAAAAACAAAAAGGTTGGAAAGTTGCCTCAATTTTAAACTGGAAGCAACATTTCACAGACTGGTTTATTTCAGATACTTCTAATTTGCCCTACAGAAAAAAGGTGCGCATCTAAAAATCCTAAACCTGTTTATAACACCGATTTATCAATGAGAGAAAAATAATGATTGACAGCACGTTTATCCATCGTCTTGGATTTCATTGTTCTCAGGCCATTTTAAAATATCAACATAGTATTCTAACAAGGAGACTGTCAACATTTGTCATGCCGAAACCTACCCTCAAATTTTTCGTGCCTGTCGATTACACCAAGATAACACTTTACACAAAATTTGAAGTGCCAATTTAAAGTGCAAGTGGACCAAAAAATTGTAAAAAACCGGAAAAGTTTGATGCCATAATATAAATCTAGTTGGCTACACTGGTCGGGTGCCAGGTGGAGTAGGGATGGGCATTAGTGCTATTTTCCGTAACAGTTATAACGGTAGCTGTTATGTACAAATAGGTGTTAAAACTAATACTTCAAATAGCAGTTCTAAAATAACCGTCTATAACATGGAGTTCCTTATTCCCAACTGTAAATATGCAATATAAAAGCACAATTTTAGATCAACTTACTTACGTGTAGCCTGTTGTGTCTGCTGTATTACATGTTACACAAGTTTCCAGCCTCTTTCTTCGAACACTTGCTGTGGAAGCCGCAGAACATTTACTTGGTTCCACATTCTATAGATAATGCAATCCCACTACACTACCACTACTGAAGAACACCAACGTCTTTACTTTTGACCTCAAACAGTCTAATTCGTACCTACCTGCCAAATGTAATGGGAACTTATTGGTTGGAGTACTGATAAGCACAGACACGTAACATTGTTTGTGATGTTTCGGAGGTACCTTATTAGAAACAATAAAAACAAGTGAGGGGCTGTGCACATAAGCTACCGCCAGCCTTAAGCAGCGAGCATCCTGTTTATATGATCAATGTTGCGTTCGAAAAATTGCGCCGAGACCTTTTCAACGATACATCAACTACCCTAGTAGTTCCAAAGTTGAAAATACCCCTCACCGAAACTCGGGATCCGACCCTATAATCAGGATGAATGATATGGGTTTGAACTCGCCTTGCAGAAACCTTTCCAACGACGTCTCAATCACCTTCCTAGCCCTAGTACTTCCAACGATATAAATTCCCACCCCTATCTCTGGAACCGCCCTGCAATCTAGAATTATTTGCATCAGTTCATATGAATGTTGCTTCAACAGTAAATTTGGCTACCTTTCATTTTTTTCCTCACCACTACATGAAAGATAATACTTTTCCTAATATTTTTTTTAAATCCATACTCCTTGAATTTGGAGTTTAAAAATTTCAATCGGTTAGGTCAGTCAGAAAGTTCCTAATGTGATTTTAGAAAAGGAAGGTAAAAAAAAAGTACATTTCAAGAATTTAGCGCAAAAGTAGAGAATACAAAATTAGGACCACTGCAGAGTACACTTCTCGTCCCAGACATTTTTCTTTCGACTCGTTTCTGCATTTTCCACGTAGTAAGCGCGGTCGTTTCTCTTCACCAAGTACTCTGTCCCAGTGTAGCAAACCAGATTCATATTATGGCAGCAAAATTTTCCTGTTTTTGACCATTTTTTTTGTCCCGCTTACACTTTGAATTGGCACCTCAAATTTTGTGTGGAGTGATATTTTGGTGTAGTCGACACGTACGAAGAATTTGAGGGTAGGTTTCGGTATGACAACGTTGACGGTCTCCTTGTAAGTACTCATCAGACACCTACTGTTTTTAATTCTTCCGTCTCCTGAATTTTATTACACCTGATGGAAACTTTTTTTCCTAATGGATAAGCTATTGTCCTTCCTTATCTGTGAGCCCAATACTGATGCTATTTCGCAAGAATATGATTTGTTTAGTTCACTGCAAAACATAGAGAAATTAATTTTTTCATTCCATTTCGATGCCGATACGTGCAGCTATCTTTTCTGAAACACTGAACAAACTAAATAGAACCAAATGTGTAGACCTTTTTAAAAATATACGTTTCCATTTCTTTGTACATTACTTCTCTATTTGTGGAAGTATGTAGACAACGTTTGTTCGCTTTGTATTCTTAAGAATAGAATGTTGACTCAAGGAAATTACCGTTGTCAGTTAAGGAATCTAATCTGCATTTAAATTTTAAGTGCAAAACGCAAACATAGCCTCTTAGTGGCTCTTTAGGGAAATGTGTTTTCACACAACAGCAAGTGAAGACAAATCAAAAAATTTTGTCCAAAGTTCTTCTTGTTTAAAATTATTGCGTCTAGTTAATTAAATTTTCTTTTTCTTCTACCGTAAACTCTTCTGTAACGACACAAGTAAATTAGACTTCCTTATTACAGGTAGAAAAGCAAATAGTATTTAGACTGTCTGAAAGATTTGTCAAATATCGTCTTGAAATCAACACTATAATTTTTACATCGTGTAAATTCACTTCGCCTATGGTTGTGACAAGCAAATATTGTAGTGAATTTTTAACCAACTTTCAGATTACGTACAGACCTAAAACCATACAGAGAGGTTACCCCTATTCATAAATATCTTCACATTATGGTCTGGCTTGGAAGTAGTGTCTTTCTTTACCGTTAGATGTCTATTGAGATAAATAGCTTATTTTCGTAAACATCCTGATACATTAAAGCTTATGATTAGTTCATTCTGCCATATTTCAGATAACAGCAAAATGCTGAACCAATCACTGAGTCTCTATTTATCAGGATCTTTAAGAGAATTAACTTTTGAGGTCAGATACACCTAGTGGCGAGTCATGAAACTTTTTCTAAGTCAAAAGGATATGTGTACACATTTAAGATATGTGTAATTTTCTGTATATGGTTCTCTGTGCTAAAACTTTGCACGCAGTCGTGAATACAATAACAGTGGATGATCAATTAAATAATCCACGATTCTCAGAATTTTCTAGAGTGTTGGCTTAGCATTCGGGAGGTCCTGGGTTCTATATTAGCGGTCGATCATTACGACTAAGGATTTCCAGTGTTTTTCTTCAGTAATAGCAGGCAAACCGGGATAGTACCTTCAACTTAATCCATGGTTTACTCCTCCTTACATCCTTTTCCGTACTTTATCGCGGTCTGAGCTATACATGCTTAAAGTCCATACATAAATTAAAATTAATATGAACGCTCACCCTATTTTTGTCATATACAATTATTCTAAACAAATATAAATTGTTGAGAAAATATGATCTAAAGATATGAGACAAAATCTATTTTTCTACTATTTAGCGTATTTTTTAAATAAAAAAATATATTTTCGGTCTACTTGACATGCTACTGTGACATATCGAAGAACACAACAGAATCACACACATTGGTTGACATTACTTGTTTTGAGAAAAAGAATGAGGATATTGTTTTTTCTATCATGATGTGAAATTAGATCAATTTTTTACAACAGGACTATGAACACGAAGAGATATTGAGAGTAGAAGCTTCTCCCCCTACTAAATGTATTCAGACCAATTTCCTTTCACTGACAGTTTCATGAGAAAGAAAATTGTAGTGTTTGTGTTCTTATATTCTACCCGTTGATTTTTAGACGCATTTACACGTGTAGAATTTTAACTCATATATAGAATTCAATTGGTAGGCCTACTGAAAAGGCATGTACCTTCGCATTCCATTCCCTATCAAAGCTCAGGCCTCACTCATCAGCTATGCGACTGAATTACCTTTCTTCATATTTGCTTCCATATTTACTCTGCTTTCAAATAATCTAGTCTCTAGAACCTCCAATTTATTTCTCCCTCATAGGCACAGTTGTTTTGGCTGAGTTGCCAATGTCTCCATCAATACTCTAGGCGAGAACATAATTATTTGTCTTACTAACCCTATAACACTAATCAGACTAACACGTCACTATCAACACGTCGTTCCTTTCGCACCAGGAACGATTCTTCATAAAAACTCATAGTCCCTGTTCGGGCGCCATCTATAAGTGAGGCTTTTGTGTAGAGAAATAGTAGAGAGGTAAACACTGATCAGGCATATAAACACGCTTTCTGTTGTGGTGGTAGAAATAAAAGTCACGGATAATCTCAAATTATTTGACTAAATCTCTTACGTTTTGTCAGTATTCAAAAACAAACTAGTTTTTGATTTGATTGCTTTTGTAAACGACTCTGCACTTTGAATATAATAATACACTTACTTTACAATATTCGTACAAATCTTTTATGAAATTATCTTTTGTATGTGCTCAAGAAATCTACAAATAATGTGTACAAGAAGTGCGAGCGTTGTCAATATTTGTAGTTATTTGTTATCTACGGGATTGTATCGTAACTTCTGAAAGCTAAACAGGTTCTTACAATTTTATTTTAACACCTGAAAGCTTAATTCAGGGATTAAAAAACTCACAATGTGGATGGGAATAGTATCTAATATTTCTTTTTTGTTTGAATTAGAGTGCATTTAAAACACAAACTGAAATTGAGCAGAATTCTGAATTCAAATTTATTTTATGGCCTCTAGGCATCCAGGCTATAAACTGGAAGCCGGGATAGGGTGAGGGAGAAAGTGTTGGAAGGTAGACAGCCAGGCCCTATTTTGTAGGTACAATTCCAGCATTTGCTTGCTGTGACTGTGGATAAACCCTGGAAGAACCTCGGTCAGGATGGTCGCCCGCTAGGATCAATCTCAGGACCTCCCTAATAGTAAGACAACGCTCTTTCACTGAGACACGGCCGCTCGGTGAAATTAAGGAGAGAAACTTATCGAGCTCAACATTCAATAAGAGAAAGAGCTACTCGCAATTTTGCCTTTCCTGGTATTAAATAATATGGCTACTTGTTCATAGAATGCATTATCATTTATTTATAACAAACACATATGTACAGCATAAGCGTCACGAGTTGTTCGATGTGTATATTATTAATGGATATGTAATTTATTACTTAGCGGGGTATAATTTATTCACTTGATCCAGATCTCTTGTGTACACATTCATTATACCAATTTATTATCTTCACACGCAAACATAATAGGGGGCGAATTAATTTCACACGCGAAGTCCCCATCTTGGCGTGCCTGGAATGTAGACCCTTCATCACACCATACACGAACGCACGAATGTGCATGTACACGTCCCCCCCCCACACACACATGTACTTACACACTTACATACATACAAATAGATAGATAGATACGCACATAAAATACATTCATAAACTTGTCTGTTTTTACTTTCTTTTAGATACAAATCTCCTGAAAAAAGGTAACCAAACTTTCACACAAATTGAAAGTGCAAAAATGGGCCAAATTCAGGGCAACTGAAAAGTAAACAGGAGTCTTAAAATAGGCAAATTTTAAGGAAATCCAAGATGTAAATAAAATAATTGTCGTAGAAAACTGTCGATAAAAATCAAATCGAACACCTTAGAAAAAAATATATATAGAAAAACGTGTTAATGAAAAGAAAATAGCTTCTGTGAGAAAATAGAACTACTAAAATATGCAAAATGGAAAATAAATCGACCAGCTTGGATCTATCAAGTGAAAACAAATGTGCCAATTTAAAAGAAACTCAAAAGTTTTAACAGTATAAAAATAGTAAAATGTGGAAAATCAAAGAAATAGGAAAACGCTTAAAGAAAAGTGATAATCTAACATCTCAACAACAGTAAAATATGCTAATGTAAGAGATATCGTGCGCCTTACAAAATGAAACTGAAAACCAATTAGAAGAGAAATCGAACCTCTAACAAACTATACAAGTCGTTAAATGAGACAATATGAAAGAGCAGCTGATAAAAACAAAATGGCAAAATGTGCTCGTGATAAAGAAATGGGTTTTCTAACAAAATAGAAGACGTAAAGTATACCGATTTAAATATTAACAAAAGTTAAGCAAGAACAGGGGGCAATTTAAATAAAATCGAGCCTCTAACAAAGTAGAACCCTAAACAATGTGTCAATATAAAGAAAATTTGACGCATTAGAAAACAACAGAAGTAAGAAAATGTGTGAATTTAAAGAAACTCAAACATATCAGAACTTATAAATCACGAATTATGCAAATTTAAATAAAAACCGTACTACTCCTTAAACTAACGAAGTGGGAAAAAATGTGTAAATTTAAATATGGAAAACTGGAAACTGTGTTATGCAGAATTGAAGTAGAAAAGCCACTCAATTTGAAGGGAATTGAACGTGTTATAAAAATGAAAAGTCACAAAATGTGTTAATATAAATGAAGTTGAACCTCGTTCAAGAAAGAAGTGTAGAAAGCTTTTCATTTAGGATAAATCTATTTTTTTTAAAAAAAGATCGTATAACATATGAAGCGGAAATCATGTTAATATAAAGAGAAACTGTACGTGAAACAAAAGGATGAGTGTTAGTGTATTCTTGATTGTCCTGTTATGCGAGTGATGCGGTTTTCTTTAACATAATTGTAACACAGGCCAATCGGAAGAGCCTCTCCTGTGATATTCTTTAAACTAGAATAATGTATTTGAATTGTTTAATTGAATTGAATTCATTTGTGGTCTGTAGACATCTTTGGCTCAGGCCAAGATAAAGAAGCGAAGAAAATGGGGAAGGCAGCGGCCAAGAATGATAAATCAATCGAATACAGCAACTGAGTAGCCGTAGCTCAGTAAGTAGAGCGTTGGATTCGGATTCGATAGGTCCTGGGTTCGATCCCTATGGCGAACACCCTGACTGAGGTTAATCCAGGTTATCCTCAGTAGCACAAGGCTAATACTGGGATGGTCCTTCGAAAATATGCCCTGGTGCTCTTCTTTCATACATCGTCACCCCACTCCTATTCTGGGCTCAGCCATAGTTGTTTGAAGGCCATAAATGACATTCAAATTCTATTGAACACGTACGTAAACTACCAATTACAAATGTCCTTACATAACTATATTCTATTCTAGAATAAAAGTTCAAAGAAATGAATTTGTTATCAGAAAACAATGGAAACAGTGTTATTTAATGCAATTCAATTAGGTCATGGGAATCTATCAGCAACCTTCGAAGTAACCTCTTTCCCGTCTCACACATGACTTGTTTGTGGTACATTTTAAGCAAGCATTTGTCAATCAGAATTACCCAACTCAAGTGCATTTGGTCGTCTGTCATGGAGTTTAGCCTGATTCTTAACAGTTTATTGACTATAGAACTGTTTTCGAGGAAATGATTTTTAGATTTAAAAAAAAAGTATTTAGATTTTAAATGATTACTTCGTCTGCAACCACTCGCGTTGGCCTAGTCTTTAGTGTGTCTTACTTCGAATTAAGAGATCCCGGGCTCGATTCCCGGTGCTGCCAAGGATTTTATCCAAGACGTATGGGTCTGGAACGATGCCCATCCAGCATCGTGATGCAATTGGGGAGCTGTCATGAATAAAACATAGTGGCGATCACAGTGAGAGCCTAAGCCTCTGCCAACCCGTCTGATCAGCGTGGGAGCAGTAGACCAATCTCCTCCCTCCGGGGAGAGGCCTCATCCAGTAATAGATTGAATATGGCTGTGATTCAATCACCTCGTCTGCATGTAACAGCCCGTTGAACAGCATACTGACTAGTTCCTTCTCACCAGATTCTTTTTTTTCCATCTAGGGTCATATTTATGGGATTACACTACTATATCCATATTCCACCGATATGCATCTTCCCTCAAATCTCTCTATTATACTTAGCTTTGCATTACTATTCCTGGCAACTTTGTTAGGATTTCGGAAAAGAGAATTTCTGTATGAAATCGAGTCCATAATACGACGTGTGGGGCCATGCTGTGGATCACACATAATCGATACAATTTGATAAAGTCACTTTTTTATGAACGTTTTCTATTCCATGTATTTACAGTGTGTTGGAAATGTATATCCGTATGTCTCCTGTTGTTATTCACAGAGAGTACTTACTAATCGTATTCATCTGATAATTTGTACCCAGCAATGTTTCTCTGTTCCTACTCCCATGATGTGTTGTCCCTGGTTGGTATAATCCCTGTTGCATGTCACAAACCGATTTGCATGCCCACAGTAAGGAAAGCACACAACAAATGGTAATTCTCTAGTCATGCGACTTTCACATTTCAACTGAATTCATTTGAATATGTCGAAATGCTGCTCTACTGAACATCACTTTGAAACTATTTATAGTTGTCCGATTTTGTTGGTGGGTGGAACAATGTATTGTTTTAATGTGTTCTTTCAACTCCTTTAGTCTCTCTGGTAACGAGGCTATCCATACAGTATAGGTGGTTCAGTATAATCATTAATATATTGTGGAAAGGGGCATGTCCTATAACTGAAGCTTAGCTTTCTCCATTCATCTCCATCTTACGCCTTCCTTTTTGCTTTAGCACACTATTTATCTTCCTTAATACTGTTAAGGAGTTGGATTCATATTCTTCCTCTTCTTCTCTTTCTCTCAATCCAACCTTCAATTCTGTACTTCAGTATATACTCTCTGTGCAGTCAATGTCCTAACCAATTTCTCTGTTTCTTCTCTCGCCTATTGTTTTCAGTACTTCTCTGTGTCCAGCTGATCTTTGCCACTCCTTCAAGATCCACTTTTGAAGCCTTCCAATTTTCTTTCATGAATATTTCGTAGATGTCATGTTTATTATCCATGTAACGCAAAACACTGTCGTTACTCAATACAAAGAGTCCTTTAACTTTAGCAGACAGCGCTAAACCATACGTGACAAAATTAAGAAACAAAAGCTTATTGACCTGAGACTTTTGCATCCCCTATACTACCCGGACTTAGTAGCATATGTTTGTTCATCTAAATCACTTCCTACCAGACAGGGAAGTTTAGATTTCATTGGCTCACAGAAGCCATGTTTCTTTAGGGGGATTGAAAGCATTGATTGGACAGAGATGTTCCACTGAAGACGGTATGTTTATTCCATTACGAAACTCAGTAGGAAGTATGAAAGCGGCCATTTTTTTTTTCTGAACAACCTGCAATATAAAAAAATTGTTTCTTCGAGATAGGATATATAATGTGTGGTTTGCATCAATACCCTTATACAAAATTCGTTTGCTAAATACCAAAAGAATCGCTCTTTACTCCTGGTTGGTGATAGTATCTACACAAAGTGTATCGTTCACCAAATACACATTCTTTGTGTACATCACTAGCGGATGCTCAACCACCAACAATACGTAATAATATTTATGACATCCTTGTTCAAAAAAACTTTGCAGTTAAAATACCCTGTTCTGTTTTTCCTTCTACATCCCAAATAGTTCTGAGTTTGCACCACTGTACCATAAGTTTACACCATCATACAGTGTTGCTAACTGTGGATATAATACGAACTAGAAAAGACGAGCAACGAGGTAGTGACGAACATGATATTGATCGATTGTGAGCATTGATCAACCTCGTATTTTTTTTTTAAATAAGATAAACAGAATAAAGCCTTGCTTTTTCTCTTTCTATGATAAGATAATTTAAAAAAAAAACGAGGATGGAGGTTTTGGCCTCCCATGAGCGATAGTAGGAAGGGGGCAGGATAAATGCCCGAGAACAAGACGCGAATATGATGTACTATCGGGAGCTGAAAGCCGCAGCCAGATCCTCATCAGAATCCATCTATCAATCACCCTCTTGAACGGCGGGTTAAAGCATGGCTTGTCCAGGTATAATGTATCACTTAGCTCTCATTATTCTCCATTTTTTTTTCAAAGAGAAAAAGTGAAAATAGAAGATAGATAGTCTCTCTATCACGTGGCTGCTAATGGTATTGAACAATGCGGAAGTTTTCTGTTTAAAAACGAAAAAATAAAATATTTAGAAATGTAATTATTTCGTTTGAATTTCTTTCCGTCCACATGGTGGTAAAGCATTCCATGAATATTTGTGTAAATTTTCTCCTGATTCTTATCATTAAGGTTAGTTTAAAACAGCGGTCTCTAATGTTAGATGACATCACTAACTTTGTATGTCTCTAATGTATTTTTTCTCTGTACAAAATTACAATCCTAATCCTACAAAATTCAAGTCTGGAGAGTTCAGACTTTCAGAGACGAAACCGTATAGCCATTTGAAGAGTCCTATCCGAGCCCATTTCATTGTTTTCTTCTCTGTTGATTGTTGAGATTATTGAAACAAAAAAGCTTTATTGTTATGAGTTTGGGTATTAGCAAAAACAATAAAGCGATTTTAAACCAGTTTTAAAGTTTGGGAACAGGAAGAAGTCAGATGGGGCCAAGTCCAGGCAATATGGTGGATAGGAAACCAATTATATGTGTAATTGGTGCTATTTTACCATTTCGACTGTCGATGTATTTATCGAATTCGGCTTTCATCTCCGCAGCCTTCCACCACTTATTTAAGACATTTATTTTTAATTCCTGAACGAAACTAGTTATATTTTTGTGATTAATTCAAAAGGGGTTTATTCAAATGATTGTCAAACGTGAAATACGCGTGGCACGTGGTTTAAATTTTGTCACAGATTGTGTGCAAAGTATGATGCGTGCTGATGTTGATGGGACTTGATGATCTGCGGCGCTATTTCTCGATACTTTACAAAGAATTCAAACAACCCTCGTAATGGAAAGATATTGTAAATTAAACTATAAACAAATATTATTTATTTTAGTTAATATGAAGGAAATTTATACGAAAGTTCAAGATGTTAGGTTACTCGCAATCAACCTGGCACAACGGTTTAATATTATCAATCACATCAAATCAATTAGTTGAAGTTTATTTATGAACTTTAGGATCCACCGGGTAGGGTAGAATAATGGGGTAAGACATCCCCTGGGCCTTACTTAAAGTACCATCCTGGCATTTGCTTGGTGGAACTGAAGGAGACCCTCGAAAACCATAATCATAATCAAACTCACGGGACTGATTTCGCTATTGCCGATCCGAAATCCGTGACGTTACCGCTCGGACTACAGAGGCTTGATTCAATCTATTAAGGTATTATGTCGCTTTGGAACGTGCACATGATGAGTCTGTCGTAGATTCGATGTCCAGAGCAATGAATCAATAGTCAAAACACGTCACCCCTTTCGTCACAACTACAATATTAGAAGCAATGACACAGTTCTATCAATAATTATTATAAACTCTGGGTGAAAATATTTAGGGAAAATGCGCCAGCGTTTTAGAAGCAGTGATTCCGCCAGACTCCCATGTGGCGGGGTATCACCCTTAAATTATTGACAACACCCTCCAACTTATTTTTTTTTTTGTGGTCAAACATCGATAGAAACCATGCAAAACTTCATTTACACCTTCCCAATTTTGATTTTACACCCCACCCACCTCCGTCAAACTGAAAATCATGGCAGAATCCGAAACCATGCGGTCATTTTGCCGCCTGATATTGAAATGGTAACTAAAGAGGCGAGTTGCTTTGTCAACTTACTTTAAAGTATGCCTCTATGGGAGAAGCTAGATGCGCACCGTTCCCAAGCGAATGAAAGCTAAAATGATAAGGTTTATTGAGAGCTAAATATATTAGATCGCAGAAAGTGCTTCAGCAGATAGGCATGACATAATTTGAACGGCCAAAGCACAAGAACTTATTATTTATAGACATGGAAGCTTCGAATAATAATTGTCAGGAGTTAAATAAAAATGTAAGGTCTGTTCATTGTTACTTTACGATGCGCAGAGTAGGGTAATTTTTTATTACGTGTCGTGGAATTATGATTTGCTGTTGTGATAGTCCTGGGAAGTTGATTACCTGTAGCAACATTAAAGTGACATCAACTATTGTAGTGAGCAAGTGATTCATGATAGAGAATAATAAACGGATGACTATACTATTCCTTTGTATCTGTGTAATAGTCTTATAGTAAACGAGTATTATGAACCATTTCACTATTGTGTATACCTCATAGCGATGGAGTTTATTGATCCAACTGAGTAGAATATATAGCACAAAAGTTTAAGGGGAATAACACGAGCGGCCGTAGTTCAGTTTGGTAGTACATTGGCTTCGTATTCGGGAGATATTGGGTTCGATACCAGCGGCCGACCATCCTGACAGAGTATTTTTGTGGGTGTTTTCTTCAGTCACAGCAGACACATGCCTGGATGATACCTTCAACTTAGGCCTTGGCTAACTCCTTCCAACATCCTTCCCACTACCCTATCCCGGCCTGAGCCATAAGTGTCTGAAGAGCAAGTTAAAGAGAATGACTGACATTATTAGTCTCGCAATTCTCTTGGGCTACATCTTACCAATACTAGAGATCTCCTAGAAAATATTGGCCTTACAAGGAGCCAAGTACGATAGCCAAGTCTCTTTAGAACTCTCTTCTGTCGTCTTAGGCTTGCTTTTATGATGGATGAATTTTCCATAATACTTAGTGATTATTATTGTAACTTCACGTTAACATTTGCAGTGTTACGTCAAGTCTTTACTGTGTTGACTAATTACTCTTAGCCTCGTTTAATCAAGGCTTGAATTGACTTTTAGTTTAATATCGTGATTTGTTATTATGTTGACAAAACTATTGTCTGAAATGGAGCATCTTCAAGATTCACAAACGTGGATAAAGGTGCGATATAAAGAAAACGATATGACGGAAGAAGAAGTAAAAGAAGAAAATTAAGGACAAGTGTGGAAATACGAAGCTTGTGACTTGTGACTAGCGACATGAACGACACCTTGTGAAAACACACGTTAATCCGCGTGTGCAATAAAAAAAAATATCGAACCTGACTTACCTAACCTCCACATGCGTTTGGTCACTAATTAAAGTTATTTTCATTAAGGGGAAAAAAATCTATAGCAGGGTTCGAACCCGTGCTATTTGAATTAATTTTCCGACACGCTAAATTGCAACTAGGAGCAACTGCTTGGAAGTAATGTTTTTTAAAGGAAGTAATGCGCATGCGCGATAATTCCTCAGCTTCGGGTGCTCATCCTGTCTCTAGTCTCAAGTAGCTTGCGTAGTTTCAGTACTTTATTTTATGTCAAATTAGTTTTTGGCTGTGAGGTAAATATGTTGTATTTTCACAAAGAAAAATAGTTTCTTCTTAGTCTAGTATGAAACTAATAATCTATCGATCCGAGACCATCATTATATAGTTTTCGAAGCATTACCATAACAATGTAAACACTTTCTTTAGATTATTGTAATATGTTGAAAGTGATATATATTTTAATTATGATAGAATCGTATTTGAGGATTCAATTTCTTATCTAATGCGTTTAGATTATCTGAGAGATACAGAAATCCATTCCAACAGAAGTCCAAAGATTCGTTGAATGTTATCAACTCGTAACTTAGGATTTGAGCTAGCCGCGCGAGTTGAGTTATTCAGCTCTGTGTTACATTTTCCTAGTAAAGTGCCTACGTATAGTAATAGTAAAAGGAGTACTATGAACTCCAGATCTAGAGCAAGGAGAGTAAATTCAAGACAGATAATGTCGCAACCTCAAAGCGAGGTTAATGAAAGTACAGCCAAACCAAAGGGACTGTTACATTATGTGGAAGATTCGTCTACCATAATCATCAACCATTTGGCAGTTCTTTACACGGATCAACGTTGTGGTTTAACTATTTGCCTGGGGACTGTATGTAAAGGGAGGTAAACACAACTTGTTTAGAAAAGAACCACTTTATTCTGGACTTTACGGCACGCAATCTCTTTTACAATTCCTATCCGTTGGGATAATCAAAGACATTAAGAATAAGATTTGAAATTTGTTTGAAGTTTTCCAAATTTGATATACTTTATAACTGTCATCTTTTGAAGTTTTGCCCATGCGTTGATTCCTTTATAATTGAAGGAATCCTTCAATTGATTCCTTTATAATTTCCACGAAATTATCATTGCTTTTGTGCAGCACCTCTGTTACCTGGAAACAAATGGGCTGTTCGGCTGATTTTCCGTATTCCAGTAGCGTTCATTAATTCTGCTTTCGATACTTCTTCCTCCTGTCTGTGGTTTTGAACCCACCTGGGACCTCTTAAATAGAAGGTTGTTTTTGACAAATCTTCTTAGAACTATATATAAACCAGTGAAAATAACAAGCTACAACCTGTGACGACAGCCTCCTAAATAAGGTCCCAGTTGCGGGACAAGATTCAACTGTAATTGTGCGAAAGTTTATATTGGTTAAACTGGAAGAACTATTTGAATTAGTATTAAAGTGAACCATCTACACTGTAAGAATGGTAACAGGAAAACAATCAGTCCAGGCAGAACATTGGATTGAATATGGAGAGCTGATATACGAGAGCTGCTCTATATACGAGGGCTGTTCTGATATTTTGTGGATTGGCAACACAGCGCCCGTTATGCAAACCAGTGAAGTGATAGTTGCTTGTAAAAATGTCGATATTTGTGCTTTGTTGATATGAATGAAACTAACGCGTAGTTGTCGTTTGTTGGCTTGCAACGGAAGTTAAACTGCCCAGTGTTCTGTTCTTCAGAATGGTGGATGAGAATGATATACCGTTAATAATAAGGCAAAGAATCGCTATTGAATTTTGTGCAGAGTTACGGAAACGTCACTAGGGAGCGTTTCAGATGATTAAAGAAGAGTACGGTGAAGAAGCAATGGGAAGATCGTCTATATGCAAATGGTGGAAGCATTTTTAAACACGGCAAATTCAATATGCCGGATGAACCGAGAGACGGACAGACTGCATGTGTTGTCCTTAAATTGATTCCAGCATTTGAATACAGCCCATTGCTTCTGCAACTTACACTTGTTTGATTATCTCCTACATTTTCAAGGTTCTCATGGAAAAATAAAAAAAAATGTGTTACAATTGCATGGGACGTGTTGAAATCCATAGCAACTAACGCAATATTGAATCTAACCGATGCACAGTGGGCAAAATGCTCGATCGAGACGAAAAAAAATATTTGTGTACATTTCGATACATATTGTGTGTACTCTACTGTTGAAGCTATGCCCTGCAATAAATAATATAACACTTGTCGCATTGAATGTAATGTATAAGCCATGTTAACACATGGAAGCATGTTTCGTATCAGGCGTCCAGAAGCCAAGGGATATTGGCATTGACCAATAAGAAAAAGTTCAAGGTAATATTTTATATATAGCCAGAAATATATGTGATACAGAACGGGCAATTTTGTACAAAGAAAACTTGGACCTGAATGTGTAAAACATGATAATTTTGTGTGACATACATTTCGGGTTATATATAAAAGATTAACTCTAACTTTTTACATTCCCAAGTGTCATTCATATCCCTTGATTTGTGGAGTAGACATGTGCGTTATAAGTAGCCACGAATGTCTTATATGATTGAAATGGATCGCCGTTCTCTTTTCTTGTATACTTACTTACTTGCTTTTGTTTCTTGGTCTCTCTCTCTCTCTCCCTATCTCTCTCTCTCTCTCTCTCTCTCTCTCTCTCTCTCTCTCTCTATCTATCTATCTATCTATCTATCTATCTATCTATCTATCTATCTATCTATCTATCTATCTATCTGTGTGTTTGAGAGAGATTGATTCATTCATTCATTAAATACTATAATGCAATATATCAGGTTGCAGAATTTAATCCTGCAGAAGAAAATCTATACAGAAATTAGAACTTCCACTACTTCAATCAGAATCCATAACTTAAGGATTTATCACCGATCAAATACATTTCGAGAAAATCATGTTGCACTTGAACAATCCATTTAATCGCATGGTCTACAAGAGCCTGCAAAGCTATTTCAACCGATATGTTTATTATCTTAATTCCTTCGGTGAAGGATAACAATCCAGTTTCTTTTTTCTTAGCACGTCGTAAGAAGGATATATAAAACTTTACCTGTCTTTTTGCATTTTTCCTTATATTAATTTATTAGGACTTTTTTCAGGTCGTTGTCTTCCAGAAAAGGAAGTACTTCTTCATCGATATTTGGTTTTTGGTGGTAAGAGAGGCTTCTTTTACTTTTGCCGCTCTATATGGACTCTGTATGGGTGATTTCTTTCGTAAGAGCTACCACCACATCCCATTTGCCGGAAGTGCGAAAAAAGAATACGCAGCCGCGAAAACGATTTCCTCTTGTGTGGACACTTTTAACAATGCTTTCACTTTATCTCGTATCGCTGCATCTGTACATTCACTAAATAATTTTTGTGGTCTTTCTTTTGAGGTTCCTGGTCCTGTATCCTGCTAACTGTTAACTAGTCTTTTACTTTTGTAGGCAATGATAATTTTTCGAGCCGATTTTGATATTTGGATACGAAATTGCCATATTTTCTACTACTTTGATCCCATTATGTATTATAATTTTACCAAAATTTCTAAACGGTTACATGCACACACTTCTTACGCATTCTGAACACGCATCCAAACCTAGTAATTCGACCAAATAAGTTCTTAGTAATTTCCTTAGCTCTACTTTGCTGGGAAGGATTTCAGAAAAGCATCAATACAATGCATTTTTTCTATGGTGCCAGCCAATAAAGAAGTATCATTGTTTTGTGCACAATGTCCGATATACAGCTTTTACCTAAAGAGTCTCTCTACACACATTTGGTAGAAGTAGCTTGGGATCTGTTGAAACTCGTTTTATAGGACTGTGTTCATAAAATAGCACCTAATTCATGTTTTTATATTGTTTATTCAACACAGAAACTTGAAAACCATTAGGAGACAATACGGTGTTCTGCATTGCCATAATGAATAATATACACTACTATAATAGAAATACAAACACAAGAAAAAATATATTTTGTGCTACACTCCAAATTTCACCAACTTTTCTTCACTGCAACAACCCAACTGATTTGAAATTGAAAATCATCCTCGTATAAATGGTAAGTTCCAGTAGCGCTAACACACATTGTATGTCAAATATGATTACTTTATTAATACAAAAGGAACCCTTGTCTATCTAGGAATAGATATGGACATTTTTTTTACTTTTTTGGTCGATTTTTTGGACTTTGTTCCGTCTAGATTAAGGATTTCATTGTGCGATGTAGTCATTAAATCCATCACTTCAGTATTTGTTCCAAAGATTGACTTAAGAACAACAATGAGAAAAGCTGAAAATACTATAGGAGAAATTATTTCTCATGCTGCAAACGTTGGTGCTTCGGAGAATAGAAATAAAAAACAAGGGAATTATGAGGGAGGAGATCAATATGCTTTCAGGAGAGGTAAAGGGACAAGAGACGCGATCGGGTGAAGAATGTTAAAAGAAGGGTTGAAAAACGTTTTTTTATTAAAAAACATATGTTTAAAACGTTTTCTTTTTGTTTTAAGCACGTTTTTATAGACTGCAAAAAACAGTGTTTAAGACGTTTAAAACATTTTAGACATTCTGTTAAAAATAAAAAATGCTAGAGATAATGTATGATACGTACTCCATCTGCAGTACTATAACGTTTCAATCGCCCTTCCGGTCTATTCATAAGCATTTACTAGAAATTGTAGATTCTATTTTACTAAATTTGATGAAATTTGCTATTTATTAAAATTCAATGACAAAGCTATTTATTATATAATAGGTAAAGGTATACCTTGTGTAATGCGCACGCGCCGTGAACGGTGCATGGGGGATGTGAAGGTAGCGCTCCACATATTCTCGACCAATGGCACGGAGTGAGGTGGGGTGGTCAGTCCCACGTTCGGCTGCCTTTACTTTCCAAAGTGTCCAGGAATACCAAGGACGCTGTGGTACTCAATTTGATAGGAGGCTGAGTATATTTCAGAGCGCGAGCCATGGGAACAATGAAGGAAAATTATCCAGTGTCCTGGCCGGGATTTGAATTCCACTTCTTGAAATGTTCTCTCGTTCGGGCCAGACCTGCCATTTCCTTTTTACACAATCTACATTTGGCTTTTACGGTTATTTTCGTAACGATTAATTTTAATAAAGTATGTCCAAATTAAATCCTTTTTCCTTCCTGTGCAACCCACTGATAATGAGTCTATGAACGAACAGCAAAGAAGCAGAGTACATAGTGTTGTAAAAAAAAAAAGTCTTATTTTCTGTTAATTCTTTTGAAAGTTTTTTCAGTTCATTTTCATGTTTCTTAAGGTCGATGTTTTTACCAAGCAAGTATTTCATGCTTTACGCTGCAGAATCAATGTAATCAGCAGGATTGGATTTAATCTTTCATCCCAATTTACTATTGCTTTGTTTCCCTGCAGCTTTACGAGGCAAATGATGGGACTATTTATGAATTCATTGCCACGTTGCTATCCTTCCTATATCTTCACCCTGACAAACATAAGGGAACTAAGGACATATGGACTGAAGTTATTTGGTATAGTTCGTAGTAAAATACTAATAAACCTGCAGGGAACTGAAGAAAGATTTTGAATTATAGGAATTTAAGTTCCTAGAGATAAATACAACTTCGAAGACATCTTTACTGTAAACTGAAAAACTATGAATTCTTACCGAAATAGGCTCTCATCCCGCATATACAACGTTAATTTCTAATTACGGTATTATTCAAGGAAGATATATATGTTTGGGTTCCCCACGTGCTTTTTTGAAAGTATAGCTATCGGCACGTAACAGTATGGGGGCATTTGAAAAAAAAAACTTTAAAATAGGATGGCAACGTTGACATTTGGGTGCTTGGGTATAGGGAACAACCACACTATGTTCCGATTGTGTCGAATATGTATACTCAAAGCTTGGTGCGGGTACGTCGAACTGAATGGAAGTAAGTAAATATTTAATTTTTAAAATTGATTGGCAACACTGTCAACTTTGGGATGTGAAGTACCTCTATGACGCGTCTCAGTACGTAAATACAAATTCTGGTCCTAATACGTCCAACAATATGCAAGCAATTAAAAAAATATTTTCTGAAATTGGTTGGCAACACTGACGACTGTGGCGCCGGAAGTACACACATGAACTGTCCCAGTACTTAATGCATATGTCACATTTGGTGTAAATCATTGCGGATACGTCCAACGATTACAAATATGAAATCTAGATTTTTTAATTGTTTGGCAACCTAACAAGTTGCGGTGCCTGGAGTGTCTATATGACCTGTACCTAATGAACATGTATGTAAAAGTTAATGTAAATCAATGCACACGTGTAGATTTGTATTAATAAAGGCATTTCTATAAGTTTAATTTTAAAATAGGTTGCCAAGACTAACGACTGAAGTGTTTGAGGTCGGGAACACCAAAAACTTTCTTCTACTGTGTTGAATGATGTTTAAGCTAAGTTTGGGGCAGATACGGCATGGATAAAGTTTTGCTGAAAATGATTTTTCTAAGTTGGCAACACTGAGAACTGGGAAACCCAGAAAATCTCATATATACCAAAAAGTATTTGTAATCTAGTGTTTAAATATGTTATATTACTTCTTAATTACCTGTATGAAAGTAATTTTTGCTTAAAGAGAAGTTAGGAGTATTACAAATTGCTGCCCTGAAAAAAAAAACGAAATTTAGAAAAAACGAAGGCCCATGTTTTAAAGAAAAACAGAAGTGTTAGAAAAGACAAACGTCTTTTTTTATTTACAACACTAAGAGTACGGTACCTACTAAGTTCTACCACCCGACATAAACTCCGAGCACCGAATAAGAAATGGTTATCAAATCTACGCAGTTACTCACTACTGTCCCTTTCCTCATAAACGTAAGAAAAGAGATAGAGCAATGAAATCATAGAAGCAAATACATGCCCATGAAGGTTTCGTTTTCCTGGCAGTTTCTCACAATAAATAAAAAAGGAAGAATTGAAATATGAACATCTTGTTCCATGTTATTGATATCGAATTAATATTTTCCGTTTCTAGCAGCCAACCGAGAAAGAATAAATCGAAACAACGCATTTTATGTCTCCATCTCTAGGCTTGCGGAGCCATAATAATGATTATTTTGGAAACTAGCTTTCGCTTGAGACAAATTGCATACGTTTTACTGGTAAAAACACACCCTTTCGTTCTCTTAAAAATAATATGATACTTTCAAAGAAGAAAAATAAAATTAATATGTTTTAAACACGACTTTTAAAAAAAATACATCGTTTAAAACAAATGTTCGAAATGTTTTAAACAAAATGTTTAAAACAATCACCTCTGTTTAAAACACCTGTTTAAAACATTTTGTTTTTAACATTCCAACCACCCTGGTTAAAAGTGAAGAAGAATATACAGTTTTGTTTTCTTAAGTGGAAGAACGCATTCGGCAGAATATACTGGTGAAGGTTTTCAAAGACATCGGGATAGACTGAAAGGATAGAACACTGATAAAGAAGTTGTACACAACACGGAAATTGTAATAAGTGTAGAGCATAAAGAAACGGTAGGGATGAACATTGGAAGTAATGGTAGACAAATATGTTGTCATCAACTTCATACAAAAATTATACTGAAAACCATACAGAGAAACGACTGATCAAGTGGTAGTTGTAGAATCAGTATGAAAGAATGTGAAAAGAATTTGGAATGAAGAAAAAATACGGAAAATAAAATTAAAATTATTTATTAACATACCTTTGGAAGGAAAAATTGTAGAAGAAGTGAAATCATTTAAGTATCAAGGAAATTGAATGATGTGGAATGGAAGGTATATGGAGATAGTTACAAATAGTAAAACTATGAGTAAGAAAAATTATGAAAAAATGTTGATAGTAAAAAAAAGACACAAATTGCGATGAGAAAGAATTGATAAATGTTTTACATATAAATTTTTGATGTTAAATGGTAACAAAATATAGGACAATCAGAAAGGGAGAAGAAATGTATTTGCAAAATGCAAATCTTTCAGATGTAGCAGTGAACAAAATAAATTAACGCGTAGAAAAATGATTAAGATCGAATGGACTAGTAGAGTAAAAATGAATAAATATTTCACGATGATAGGTAAGAGATAAGAAATCTAACAGGAGTAGAAAGAAGGAGAAAAAAACATCTTGGTTGGACGTAACATTGCATAGAAATGGTCTACTGAGAAGTAAAATTGAAACTGTAGAGAGGAAACTGAAGAAAAGTTGAAATACTTGATGATATTAAAAACGGAAGAAACAATGGATAGATGAAGGAAGAAGTATAGGATTGAGAAAAATAGGAACACTAAAGAAGTAGACAATTTCTTTGCTCATGACTACATTCGCTAACAATAATATTAGTATTAATATTGGCAATAATATAAATAGTAATAATAATTGAAATTCTTTATTAGAGTGACGAAACAGCTATAATGCCTATACAGTACATTAACACAATAGATACAATGGCACAATAAAAATTCAAGATACTTTGGAAAGAAGATAGATTTTGGTTGGGAATAATACATGAACAATAGCAATAAAATATCATGAACATTACAGCTACTACAAATCAGTGGTCATTGAAAAGAACTGCATAAAACAATGAAAGATCGAATACATGTAAATCGTACACACAAGGGCAAACACTCGCTTACGCAAGCATACATCAATGGATCACGATTCGTTTAAATTATCTATCATTCTCTTTGAATTGCAATTAAACAAAAGATAAGGTTCTAATATTTTGTATATTCTAAATAAATGGGTGGGTACTCAGACTCTTATATTATATACTCTGACTCTTATAAGAATTTTGCTGTGTACTTTATATCATATCAATTTTCCAATAAACTTTTGGTCAATCACTTTCCTTCGACTGTACAAAGGTTCTAAACCACGATAAGTACACCAGTAATCATAGGACCAAATGTATAACAAAGTCATCTTATAAAGTATTTCTGGATGGCTTCAACCTGATCTTTGACTGTTTTAGGGAATGCTGGGAATAGCGAATACTTTAACTAGAGGGATACCACATTATGGTAACGTATTCTAACTTGGACCTAATGAGCAATTTATACAGCATGACAAATGTGGTATTGTTTTATTGTTCTCTCCATTGACTAAATATAAAACTAATTAATCTTTTGGCTTGCAGTAGCTATCACATCAACATGAATACTAAATTTTAACTTCCTGCCGAAAATTTTTCCTAGGTTCCTAATATTATTCACGTTGGCAATGTTTTTTACTAAAATAAAATTTTGAAGGGAAGCGTCCCTTACAATACCATCCTATTTAGTCCCTTTCGCGATATTTTCCAGTCGTTACAGTGCAGGATATGAGGAGGAAGAGAAAGCTTTGTAAGTCATTGACCCGAACGGAAGGATGATAAGGCTGTTGCACTTCAGTCGGCTACATTACGAACACAAACACAACACATAAATATAGTATGTGATAAAGAGAATCGCTTTAGGGGCAACCGAACTTGCTGCGTATTTTCTCCTTCCTAATTTCGTACACCCCCCCTTTTCTCTTTTGCCTATTATCTAATATGTGGGTATCTCTCAGGGATCTTCAATGGGACCATTATTCATTTAATGTGGAAGCGCGTGAATGTGTATATGGGAAGAGTGTCAGAAATTAAGAGAGAAAAGTGTGGAACAAAAAAAAAAGGATGAAAGTGTTTCGTAGCCGCGCATGTCTTCTAAAACCCAAGTCACAATTCTCTCTCCAGATCTTACAAGATGGCTTTCACGTTCGGTTGTGAGAGAGACAGAGGAGCGACCTCTGGTTTTCGGAAGAGAAAGGAAAAAGGGAATTTACGAAGGAGGGATGCTGTACTGGTGAAGCTGGAAGTGAGAAAGAACGAGGTTCAAGATGTTGGATCGAGAGAGGCGGTTCTGTGCGAAGGAAACAAGTGAAGGGGCCGGCACAGAGGTTGAGCGCGGGGAGGACGCTGTTTGCCCAGAGTCGCCGTCACGAAGTTGCCTTGGTAGCCAAATCAGTGTTGCCAACTCATGGACTGGATCTCTTATTGCGATGCATCGCACGATTTGTCTAATTGTAAGATAAAGGAACTTAAATTAAGTGATATTGGCTTTCTGCTTCAAGAGAAATGCATTTTACGAAAATAATATAAATGAAATGCTTGTAATTAATATACGTCCTAGTACTGTTTTAATAATGTTTTTCATAATAGAGGGGAAGATAAACGTGTTCTCATCTAGCAAGAGATCCTTGCCTACGAGCTTGAAGGCTCGAATCCACTTGAGGCGTGGATGTTTGTGAATATTTTAAGCGTTACACGTGTACGTATAAATGGAGATGGGCTGAAGTCAGTAGTTATTAAAATTACTTATGCAACATAATGTATAAACGGTTTTACGTTTCCGGATTTTGATTATCCGTCAATCAATTTTCGGATCCGGGCTTCCAACTTCGAGACTAGGGGGCTGTTGAAATGTTCCTGGCAATTTTCTCTGTCATATTGGATGAATTATGGGTTCTACCAGTTGAAATCGAAAACATACTACACCAAATGAGAAACTAACAAAATAAAATTGAATCCTTCAATGTTAGAAAGAACTAACATGGACTCTTCGACGAGTATCGCATTAAAACTTTCAAAGGTTGCATAACCTAAAAAAAAAAACAACATTATGATTAACAATTTATGGCTGCAAAAGTTGCAAGCGCGGGCCTCACTTTACAACCCTGTTATATGAATTGCGGGCGATAGCGGAGTATCAAAAATTGCGCTTTTTTATTTCTCATCTTGTCCATACCTGCAAGTATCGTGGCGATTGTGTCAATACACGAATTTGCCAGTATCATATCAGAAAAAACAGGGATTGGATGAAAACGAGTCGCTTCGAGAAATAAAAAGGTCACGGATTCATTAATACCATATTTGAAAACTTCGAGTACATATTGACCTTGAAAAACTGTTCCTCAGTGAGTGCAAGAGTGTAAGAACCTGTGAAAAATATTGTCGACATTGAATTAAGAACAAACAATCAAACAACAACTTATTTCCAGAAATGTAGTTTCTTTTTTTCTTCCAATAAATGTCACCGGTGTATTCATATTAGAAACCATGTCGTGTGGTAATAACCCCCGGAACATCATTTTCTTAATTCACAGAGCAGAGTGTGCCAAAATCATTGCTGTTTGCTTTTATGCGATGGGACTAGTTGCATGTCCATAGACGGCGATTATACAAAAGACACATGTCAATTTCGTCCTGGAATTTAGTGAAATATAGTTCAGTTCAGCCCCCCACAAACCGTGGTACAATGACACGTGACTGTGTCATGAGATTCGATAGTGAAAATATTACGATACATTTTGCGTATGATAAGTACGATATTACATAATAATAATAGTTATTATCATTATTAATAGAAAGTAAAAATATATAATGAATATTATATTATATTCTTTCTATTCATGAATATTATATCTAGTTTAAAAGATATTATTATAATTAATTGTGCGTTTGTGTTTTCAGAGTGTCACTTCTCGACCGGGTTGAAATTTACGATTACGCACCGTTTTTAATTTGAAATCCATTCGCATAAATGGCGTACGAGAGATTGCAATCAAAACCGACTGCTATCACCTATAGTTTGAAACATGTCTTCGTGGGTAAAGAAGTGCATAGATTCAATATCGCATCAGAGGCGACATGAGTACATTACTTTCAGGGGCTATAATTCCGGTTCTAAGAAGTTGCGAAACTTAGGAGTACGCATGTTTTCGCCTTTCCACATGTGCTGTCACCTGTGAAAGTTTCAATACGATATTCCAGGTGTGCAAAATATGTCCGATCCGGCGAGTCAGTCTCGGGGGAAATTTAAGCCAACAAACAAAAAATATTTAAGGCGCCAATTAATTTCCCGGAAGCTAAAAATTTTAGATAACACAACAACGGCGATGCATAAGCGATTTACAAAATTTCTTTATCATTGGCTAAGTCAACTAATAAACTACAGCGTATTATCAGGTGTTACAATGACAGCTGATAGCACAGCGCAGGCCAGGATACGTCACAGGTGGCTGTACGATAAACTGCGTATATAAAAATAATAATCGAACCTGACTTTTCTAACCTAACCTAATTCGCTGCAGCTTAACTTATAAACAGTAAAAGAATAGGAAAGCTAAAAAATGCCAGATCAGTGTGACGCCATTAGTATTCCTCCGCGTGCCACTATATCCGTCTCCGAATCAAGTGGAGTGCCTATTTTATGAATTAATTATTGTCGTTTGGTTGTACTATTTTTTGTATACCTCCATTTTGGGTTGTGAGTATGGAGGTGACAATGATAAATAGTTTTTGAAAACGAGTGGTGTAGAGCGTGTAATTTTGATCGATAGGGTGGTGGACGTTTGGAGTAGATAAAGTAAATCTTAACCCTAACTTTCGCTCTAAATTACTTTCTGCTACTGCAAAAGTTCCCTCTTCTTCACCGCCATTTCTGCTTTATTGTACATCAATACGATACGGCACTACTTGCGTCTTTACAATATTCATGAACTCCATATCCTTTTAACCGCATCACTTCTTCTGTAAATTTTCTTTTAGTTCGCCCCTCTTCGGAACTTAAACCGTGTTCGATTTGCTGAGGGGGATGCAGGGGATTTTCTCTGCTGCGTGAGGTTTACATTCCCGGTTGTGGATTCCGAATATCACCCCAACCAGGGATAAAATCTTTGTGTTTCTACCCAAATAGGTAGTATGTTGAAACTTACCAGCAACCACTAGTTTTCGGATCCCCTCCTCTTCGTAATTTATAACAAATCGATCACTGCATGGCATTGCCGTACCATCAAACAATTTAATGGAATTTTCACTGAAATGCATAATTACATTGACAGTAATGATTGCAACACAAGGTAGATCATTCGATAGTGTGTTTGGCTTGTAATTAGGAGGTCCCGGGATCAAGTGTCGGTGCCACCTGTTCTGATCTCAATGACAAGTAATATTCTGTATCTGACTATCACAAACGTTAGGGCTCCTTTCCTTGAAAGCTTGCGTTGCGTGCTTTGCTTGCGATTAGAGTGTGTAACCAAGCCATTTTTGTTTTTGGAATTTGTTAATTTGTAGCTTATTTATCCTACTTTTTTTTGTTGAATGTATTTGTATTACGCATTGTTCACTATCATGCTTAGCCAAACCTTAAATAAATTACAGAATAAAAACATTTACTTGATGATTATTTATTTGCCTTTTGGCCAGCTGGTAAATTGTAATGTAAAGATATATGTCGGAAATTTGGTAGGTTAAACACAACATCCAATTAAAAAGGAAGCAGTATTAATGTCCTTATATTAACATGAATATTATTGTGGTCTTTATTCAAAAGTAAACATTTCAAATCACATTACAAATGTGTCTGTAGATAGTTTTATAATTGTAACAAAACTTTTATTTGTGCTTTCTGACAAAATATACGTTTCTGCTTGAAACTTTCCACCTTAGTGAACTTTTTTAGCCAAGCCAGTATTTAATCATAAAAGTATTCTGAGTCAGGTGGGGTATGACATGCATATTAATAGACTTTCAATAACATTTGAAACTTCTTATCGGCGATAGGCATTTTACAAACATATTAGAAGTAGAAAACTAAGGAATTTGGCGCAGAAGTTCAGCTCTATTTATTGTCCTAGTTTATACAATGCATTAACAAAAGCACTACGAGAATATGGGCGTAAGGCCTGAACCCACAGATCAACGGTTAACAACGTTCCAAATTTTAAGAACACACTTAAGTTCCCGGACGATTCACCAATCAAAAGAACAAATGTATAATGCACATTTTCGTAGGCCCATATACCGTATAGTTCCTACATATCGAGAACATGTTGGCTTAATTCAGACATCGCATTCATCAATGAATTGAAAAATTATGATCAGGTATTTTGTTAAGACGAATCAATTAAATGGGTGAGATTAAGAAGAAAAAAAAAAATCAAAATTTGGTTAAACTAAACTAAGCTAAGATACCCATTTTATACCTGATGTAAGGACTCATATAGTCCAGCGAAGAAAGCCCACACAGATTAAAATTCACATGGTATTACTGGGCCACTAACAGTTTTGACTGAGAAGAAGAAGGAAGAGATTCGTTGAATTGATTTCTATCTAATCTCAGTAGCGCTTGGTGGTAACAGAACGCTCTGCTAATTGTTCTTGTGTTTGGTGCAGTGTTGTGGTTTGTCCTCGATGGGTAGATGTGTGTTGCACACGTACTATGGAGGCATGGCTTAACAAAGGGTCCAGATGAAGAATGCACATTTCCAAATAGCATCTGTATATTGCCAATCGTATGTTTTCAGACGTCTAAGAGTTACTTGTGTTTAGTGTCTCGTGTCAAAGACAAAACAGAAATTATATTTTGATCAGGTTTTATTGCCTTTGACCCTGAAGAACAACAATTTAGTTAGAATCGTACTGGTTTATTTTCCCATTCGTGATTACAGCTTTCTTCCCTATGATCGCGACTTTGGTGTATGCAGGAGAGTTGTCCACCGGTTTGTTCTTTCTTATTCCTCTCATCAATATAATAAAATAATACGTAAGGACAAGAAAAAAAAACAATTAGAATTTGAGCTAAAGCTTGTAAAAATTGAACAAGTAACCTTCTCTAAACAGTTGTGGCCAACATGTTTTAAGAAAACTTAAAAGGTTTACACAACAAAACAATTTCGAACTTAGCAAGTACAAACAGTTCACTTTTTACGAAGACAAGAAGGGTTATGTGACTCTACACGATTTTATTCATTATATTAACAATGAGGTGTTTAAACTATACAAGAACGGCACAATTATACTTCCTACTGTTTGAGGATATGACGAGAAAATTAGTGCCAAGAGGGAAACATTTGATGTTGCAGCTAAAATGATTCAGTATATTCCTAATGACTTTCAAAAGACTTATGCCAACATCTTTTACATAAGCCGGCTAACACATCATAAGTACATGAGGTCAATGCATAATATAGTCTACTACAAGTATATGTTGAATGACGAACATTTCGTTGATCTTTTGATAGTTGAAATAAACGAGTATTGTTTCTTTCATAACGAACATAACTATTTGAATAGTTCTTTGACACATGTATTAATAGTTCTAAAACAGAACTTTAATAATACTTATAATATTCTCAACTCGGCTTAATTAACAATCCGGATTTTACGGCAATACGTTAATCACAAATGTGCCTAGGAAACAATTTAGTGACAACTAAGTAATATTGCAAAATGCTGATCCTGTTTGGACTGGAAACTAAGAATATCAAATAAATAACAGATGGCAGATCATCATCATAGGAATTCATTTTATACTCATAGGACAGTAACATCACTCTACAAACTTTAATATATAATTTATTACAGCATAGATATTATACAAACAATAAAATAACATGAAAATGCTGTGATTATTAATTCTTCAGAAGTATGACTAAGAGCTTGGTTCAATTCCGGGCGTGTTTGTTGTTGTGTCTCATTAGTACTGTTTTGGTTTCAGATTCAAATTTAGGGTTTAATTTTATTCACGGATTCTCTGAGTTTCCGTACATCAATTTGCAGTTTGTAAGGTATTGTTATATACATCATAGTAGATATTGTTACTAAACAACAATGAGCAAATTTAGTTGTTCTATCTTTCCATGGTTTTTGAAGTAGTATTTCATGTCAAACTTGGTTACATTTCAAGGCTGACATCCAGTTTAAGTAAGCATCAGGCAGAAACACACCACCATGTAACCACTGGTCTGGTCGACAGAAGCAGTGACCAGTTTGCACAAAATGAAAGAATACTTACTTCAGTTGCCTCAGACTGTCCGATCCTAGCTCTTGATGTATGTCATTTCATCTGATTTAATGATTAAAAGAAGATTCAAATCTCTTCTGATTTTTGAAATTTTGTTTTTTTCCATCTATTGGCATATTTATGATATTTGCCTCAACATATCAAATTAATGCAGTTGAGCTTATTGGTCATCAAACAAAAAGTCTTAAAACGTTAATTTTGGAATTTTATGACGATAATTCTAATCCTAAAATAACAAACGAAAGAATGATGTTCCAAAGTTTTGAAGAGATTATTATTTAAGAACAGTAGCTTAATACAATTAGAACTTTTCATTCTATGTACAGACAATATCCTGTGTGTGATTGGTGAAAGCTGTCATCAACTTCGTCTTTTGGACGTCTCTGGTTCCATGGCAGTTACAGAAAGAGGTCTTTGGTATTTGGTTTATATCTTCAAGTATGCCAGAAGCAATCGAGCTGAAGAGAATGCTGATGTACTTCCTAAAGATATTCCTGACATCCCAGAACCACTACCAGATACAGGAGACGCACTGAAACCATGTCCTGAATGGCAAAATTCAAGTCACATTTGCGACTAAAAGACATTCAAAAAAGAACCCTTTGTCAAACACTGAGAGTCCTCAGAACTTATTCTTAAAGGTCTTTTCGCATACTTGGCTGTGCAAGGAACGAATTTGACATCTTTAGTTCTTAGCTTTTCTGGCATCGAGTCTATTAATTGTGTGCAATTTTAATTCTTTGTCCAAACTTAATAAACTGTGTTTTCGTTGATACTTTAAAATTATATAAAGAAAACGCACATGCTTGCACGGTACAAAATATTTTATTGGATACCTTTTGATCTAGTAACGTACTAATCTCTTTTCCATGACATGGGCAAAACGTACTTCTTCCGATAATATCCCTCCCCTCGCCTTCAGTGCAACCTGATATATCTCTATTTCAGTAGCTCAGATGTAAAACCTATTATGTCCGAAAAATTTCAAACATTAAAATTTTAACACTTTATCTGACCCAGTGACCAGCCCTTACCCATACATAAGATAGCCGATGATCCGGTCCGAAAGTTGACCCGAATGACTCGGGACCCGATCTTGATCTAAATGACTGTAATTTGGTGCCCCGGTCTTGTTTCAGTGGTTTCGTTCAATCAATGTTGCAATTTGTGAGATTTCTTGAGAAGTGAGTGAGCTTATGTACGGGAACTTCATTTTTGACAGTTTTAAATGATTTTTATCCTCTCTAATACTTTAAATACAAAATTCTTTCAGATTAGCTTTCCCATGAAGGGTGTTAATTGCACACATCCGGGGTAATTTTGTTGCTTTTTGGGGATGTTAGACTATTTTCATATGCTATTACTATTTATAGGAACTTTTTAGCGTATTTTTCGTGCTCTGAGGGGTAACCCCGATCCTGGGCACCCCGGAAAGAAATACGGTTGAGACGCATTACTGTACGGTAAGGTAATTTGGTGATATTTTTTATACTAAATGAATTTTTTATAAGAAAAATTAACTAATTTGCCCGCCCATTGGTGCGAGGTGAATAAAAAATGCGATGGGGGCTGAACTTGGACTTAAACGACATCGGAAATGTTACTATTCATCTCAGCGACCCCGAAAACTATGGATTCGACACTAATATAAGTCCTTTTCTATTATTTTTACATGTCCCCCCTCCCCATCATCACCCATTCCTAGGGGTGTTAGGGGGGTATTACCTAAGATAGCCGTTGTTAATAATTTATATTAATGCCAAATGTGACCCCTTGAAGCTAGTCAACCCGTCGAACAACATTGTAGTGTGGGTTGCCGCGTCCTTTGCTTTTTCCATTATTATTATTATCATCACCGCCATTGGAATTCAATGACCAATTAGATGGTCGATTATCTCTGAAGATAATAAGTTTAGAATCAAAGTGATATGATAACTTCCCAGTCCGATCCAGTGTCTGATCATGTGCAAAAAATAATGCCAATCGGTCAAGTACTTTTAGCGTGATGATAACGCAAACATACTAACCTTCAATTTTATATTTTGAAAGATCTAAAACAATATATTAAAAAATTACAAACATATTTGTTAAACTATATTTACACATTGAAAAAAAAACACACAATAAACACAACATTAAAGGAGGAGGTTATTTGGAGATACTGCTAAGTTATTTGGTGATAGTGGTTATTTCGTGACATTATGAACTATTAACCAGAACTTTCTCTAACCAAATATACATGAAACAAATGTAGCCTATCACTCTGATTCATTAAACCAGGAGTTCTTCAACTTGTCGGGCCATTTGGGCTACATATCAATGTTTAGAAATATTGCGGGGGCAGGATCCACGTCAGAAATATAGGAAGCTCTTCGAAATCAAGCCCAGATTTTAAATCATCACCCCTCCTTCAAAGGTGATTTGAAATCCTATTCCTGGTAAATTCAATCATTAAAATTTATATAAAGACAAATTAAAACATCATTGACTAAAACCTAACCAAACCAAACCGTATCTAACTTGTTTCCCACGATTTTGAATGATCTTGGGGTGATTCTAAAGAGTAGCCGAAATACACAAAGGGGAATTCAGAAAATATTATGATTAGTACAGCATAAGAAATGAAGTGTATTGTATTATATTTACACTTACGTGCAGTTTAAAATCAATACAAGTCAGTGATATACATTTCATTTAGGTTTTGAATCCTGAATTTTGCCATATTGTGCCAATTTAGTCTATTATATCCATAGATTTAAGATATCACTAAAATCTCTCGCAAATGGCTGTCACTTAAATCAGTGGTTTTTCAACCGCCGGTCCGCGAAACGATTGTACCAGTTCTGGGCAAATTAATACATATATAACTCTTATAATATTTCGTCATTTTGACAGTTCAAGATTAAGCTAAATATTATACCTATTTACTTCTTAAAACAACTAAGAATCTAAAAATGTGTTGGTATTTCTTGAACGTCATGTAAACCCTTAACTTATTTGAATCTTCCCAGTTCTTGAATCATTATTCAACCCCGATCCAAGTTTCAGATTTAATTAAACTAATAGAATATGCGAAAAACGAAACACTGTTAAATAAATAGTAACTACCGTCTGTAAAACGCTATCTTATAAATCTCACATCGCGTCATTTTCTATAGTAAAAAGTTGCGAAAATTTGCACTAGTTAATACGGTATGCTGCTTATGGTAGTTAGAAGGTCTGGCATGAGGAAGTTTTAAATGAATCTTCGTTTCATTTTTGTTCCATAGAATTTATTTTAATGAATATTCTTAAAAATATGTCAATCAAAGTGAATATAAAGCACCAGCGCTCTCTACTGGAAAAACATACAATTATTAACCTGAGAGAGTAAAGTTGGCTATATTGTAAGTATCAATGATTTTTTTTTACTTTTAAATCAGATAAAGTAAAAAAACCTTTAAGTACTAGTATTCATAACTTTATTTAGAATACCTACAAAAAGCCAAATAAGATTTCATTTCTATCGTAACTTGAAAATGAATTCAGTTAAACTGTTGATTTAGTTCAAAGCAAAGTAGAATAAAATATTTCGTAGAAAAATCTTATCGGATTCCGACAAGCCGAGTTTTCCAAAACACTTTTGAGATCTATTTCACAACTTTCGCCTTCCACCCACGTTTGTGGTTGATCCTTCAAAAGTCGTTTGTTAGTGTATAATGTAGATGTTCTAGGTTTTAGTCATTTGATTTAAATTGAATTTCAAATTCTAAATCTTTTTCTAAAATTATAAATTTTAATAAGGCCCGTATTAAGTACAAGTTTCCCATGTGGCCTGTAGATGGCATAGGAGATTTCTACATATAAAGATAGATTAACAGTTGTGTAATTTGTTGTTTTATAGACTATGTATTTTATAATTTTGCAGTATATCGTAGTGATTGGTGTTTCTGTTTATTGAAGGATCGTATATGACGTGGTAGTACATTCGTTAGATATACGATGAAATCCGGTAGAGTCCGTTTGACCTAAGATCGATTATTATTGTGGTTATAATCCATCCTAGGTAAAACGGACTCTACCTGCATTTCGTATCACAAGCAATCATTACGATATTGTTACATAGCTTGTCCCATATACTGAAAGATATTTCTTTGATTCCTGAATTTGTCATTTGTTGTTTTAATGCATTTGTTGCTGTTGTTACATTGCATAGCTTACTCTTATGGATCGAAGACATGCACTTGTCAGAAACCAATTACGTACTAAGGAAGTGTTTATCAAGGATTAATATTTCACAAGTTTTATTTTCAAAACGGATGTAACAATAAATTGTCATTTTTAAGGAATGAAAACCTTAGATATATGTTTACCTTTTAAGGATACTCTAAAGCAACGATCTCCAACAAAAGATGGCAGCACTACCTCCGTATATGTCTAATGTATTTTCATTGTTACACGAAATTTCATTGCTGCTCGTACCAATTCAAGACTAGAGAGTTCAAACTTTCAGGGAAGAAAGTTCATAACCAATTCAAGAGTATGACCGATGCCGATTATTAATTTTAGTTTTTGTTCATTGTTGAAAGAACTTCATTGTTATAGGTTTCGATATTCACAACAACAATGAAGCGATTTCAGCAATGAAGGAAAACGAAAATAAAAAAATCGGGATCAAGCATGCTCTTCTGTTGGTTATGAACTTTCTTCCCTCAAAGTTTGAACTCTCTAGGCTTGAATTTGTAGGAGCAGCACTGAAATTTCGTGCAACGATAAGAATACATCAGACATATACGGAGATAGTTCTGCCATCTTTTGTTAGAGATCGTTGCTTTAGAGTTGCTTTATTTTGACTCTTCTCCAATATTTTATGAAACGAACCTACAATATAGAGAACTCCCCTGATATTGGAAAAATAATTGATACAAGAATTCAACAGAAAGTTATGATATCTTCTTTATAATAGATAAATAAATAAAATAAGAGAGTCCTTAGAACTATTAGATGTATACTTTTGTGAGTGTATTCATTATCCTTATGTTTGTTGAGAGAGAGAGAGAGAGAGAGAGAGAGATCTTTATAAAAGTACAAATTAATTTTTAATATTATTTTCTAAAATCTAAAAGTTCAGGAAACAACTTTTATATATTTTTTGAATAATTGTTTGCTTTTGAAAGTTTGTTTTTGCGTGGGACTAAACACCACGTTATGTTTGGTTTGCTTTAGTTTAGGTTTCCAACTGGCTTTTTCGTGCGCGTAACTAGAGCCATAGTAGCCATGAACTGACTTATTCGCATTGTTTCTGTATATTAGAAATGTGTTACAGAATCATACGAGTTGAGAATATTTAATGAATTTTTACCTAAATTCGGTGATTGGGCTAAGCTTAATACAAGAATATACTTGGATCAACTTCTAACTTTTCAGGCATTTAATAACATTGGCCCGTCCTCTGTTAAGTTTTCTTTAAAAGTCAGAGATATCCATGGCGCTTCAATGACCTAATATTCGAAAGAAAAAAAAATACACTGATAAAAATAAAATTATATGAGGAGAAAAGTGACGAACACCAGTGAAGTAAAGTAAGTTTTCTTCTTAATGTTGTCCAACCATCCGAACTAACTGCTTCAGAAACTTATAAACTTAGTACCATAAGAAAACTTCAACCATTCCACGTAATCTATGCTTTAGACAAAAATTAAACAAAACAGGAAAAGTTATAACACTTTACTACTTGCATTTAAAATAATAATTTTCTCTGAATGATTTTATTTAACAACAATGTTAATTTTGGATCAACAATAGCATAAAATCAAGTAGAGCTCGCTGATATCTCAAAACAAAAACAAGAAATACTTTTAAATATATTTTCAGAAAAATAAAATTGAGGGTGAGGGGGAAAAACGATGGAACTCCATCTGCACTAATTGGACAAAAGAATGAAAAATTAAAGTTTCAAGTTTCATTGAAACACACTGAATTGTTAAAAATTCTTTTTAATGTGAGCAATAATTGTTGTTGGTATATTGCACCATTGGTGTACACCTTGTGAACGAACGGATGAGGCCATGATTTTGAAATCGACCAGAAAAGGAACTGCATCGCTTTTCTTCATTAGCCTTTAATTCTAATTCAATTTATATTGTACTTTCATAAACCACAATCAATCACTTTTAACTCAATTCAAAAAATTTTGACACCAAATGAAAATTCATAATTCACTGTAAAAAAAATGTTTTCGATACACATTCACATCTTATTTGCATTTTTATTAAAAAAAAAATTCCGTAGAGTGGATAATGATAAATTACTCGAATCATTCACAGACCATGAAATATGTATGCACTTTATTTACAGCCAGGGTCAAAAGTCAGTTGTCTGTAAAGTAAAAAGAATGTAGTTTCTGCAAGTTACAAACTGTACTTAAATCGGTCTAGACAAACATTTGGCCCTGACTGTACATATATGACTACAAGTATTATGGTGTTAGGGTCTCCATGACAACAAACCCCAGTAGCACACAGACGTGTTTTGAACGTTGATTTTTTGTTTATTTCGTTGATTAAACGTTAATGGTTGAAAAAAAAAGTACGTTTAATTTTAAATCATATTTCGACAAAGACTTGATATTTTTGAAAATATGTTAGTTCAACGTGGATTGAACTGTTATTTTCAGCTATGGTAGATTTCGTTTCATGGGATTCTTTCTAATTTAATGGAATAAAATTTGTAATTAAAATACAATTGAATGCCATTAACTATTATTTGTGTTCTCTTTTGCATGTTGAATTTCAATCTATATTGCAACGAAAATTTGATTTCGTTGATAGGTCGTTACCATGACGTGTTTTTAACTATTATATTGAACTGTGCCCTAGGTTATCTTTCCAAGTTAATTGAATAAAAATTGTGCTTAAAAGCGAAAAGATTAAAATTAACTACGTTTCTCATGTTATCTTTTGAATGTTGAAAAGACATTGAATTTTAAATTATATTACAACGAAAACTTAATTCTCTTAATAGGACGTTAATTTGAAGTGTTTTCAACGTTCCTTTTTAAGTATGATATAGATTTCTCTTTACCGGCGTTTTTCTACGATACATATAGATATTACACTTCTTAAAAAATACACATTAAATAGTGCAGTAATTGTTAGTATTGAAGAAGGAAAAATACACATAACAAAGAAAGATGGAAAGTATTCTTTATTCTTATTCTTACATGATGGTGAAACGACACGTCTGGATTTGTGGAGACTGCGTTCAAGACTGCCTTTTACTACAGGCACCGTAAAGGAGTAGTAAATCTCAAGGCGACTTGGTGGATGAATGGTAGCATATCGAGCTACAAACGACGAGTGCGGAACGTTTCAGATTCGAACCTCACAGCATACGGTTGGATAATTTACTATTGGAAAATTGATACTGTATATCGTGATGAAAGCAACGGACAAACTGGAGCTAAATGTGTACACCAATAGACAGCAACTATTCTCTGTTTTGGCCAACTGAACCCGTTTCTTCATCGTCCGCTTCTTGATTTCAACTAGTGTCTTCTCAACCATTATTCAACGTCAAATAAACCGTTGAACAGGCGGACATTTCGGTAAGTTTACAACGTTAAAATAACGTTTCGGTACTAACGTTTAATCCACGTATTTTCAACGTATGTGTGCAACTGGAGAAGATAGTAGTGGAACGAAATACAAGAATTAAATCTATGTCATTGTGAAGCTAATGTAATATTCTTTACAGATAATATATTACTTTCCCACAAGGTCACCATTTTAATGTAATACATTTCGTCAAACATCGGAACAATTTTCGGAATCCACTCTTGAAGAACGTTGGTGATCGACATCTGATCTATGTATCTACAGTACGGTACGTTGAAGATCTTCATCGGATACAAAACGTTTGCCTTTCAACTCCTCTTTCAACTTTGGGAAAGACTCAGAAATTCGACGGAGCTAAGATTGGGCTATACGTAGAAAAATAACTGTAAAATTTAGCATCGTTTGCTGACTGACATGTGGACGTGCATTGCCATGATGCAAAGAGAATATATGCCTTCCAGATCTCACTCTAAAAAATACGTCGTTTCAGTGTTCGTAAGGTTCCCGTTCCACTATAAAGTTGTGAATTACTTGTCGTGTCCTTGGAAAGGAATTCCTTACCAATTATGCCACTCGGGTCCCAGAACAATGTGAGCATCACCTTTTGTGTTCAGGAGAAAAAAAAAAGAACTTGAAGAAGATTTCGCCATTGCTCCTTCATGGCATGCGTCAATTCTTGTGGGACCAACCTTGCAGACACTTTTTCATACCTAAACTGGGATATGCTGCGCTCTTTCTTTACTAATGCTCAGGATCCGAGCAATGCATCATTGCCTAATATTCTTGATTTAAGGCATTCACTCGTAGCAGCTTTTCATAGCACATCACAGGAAATGGTCGTCCAGGTCATTCTTCATCGAACACTTTCGTTTGGCTTTTATTGTAGCTTCTGACACGTCGAACCCACATTCGCACTATTTTTTTTTTTTTTTTTACATCCAATTAATCATAATTGGTTTTCAAACGTGCACAACTTTCAAAAATGTACTCCCTAGTGGTGCTCACTCCACATGTGCGTTATGCTTCAAGGGTTGCAGTCAGGAACCTGAAACGGCACACGTGTATACATTAATGATTACCATATGGCTTGCATCTTACAACTTATTTTAGTGGAATCAACGTCGGTGCACAAGAGTGGGAGATCTACTTATCATTCAACTCTCGTAAGATATTTTAGGAAAATCAGTAAATGTCGAATTCGAAACAGAAACAAAACAAGTCAATAAAAATTTAATCGAAGAATCATCATAAGAACATACTACATGTATTTTTTATTAGCGCCTGGTAGAAAGTATGATTCGAACTATTTTTTTATACTATGAAGCAGAAGAAGAATAAAATGATTGATCTGAAACAGTGTTCTTCAACCTTTTAGCACTCAAGAAACAGGCTAACGACAGGGAAAACACTTTCAAGGACCGGTCAGTAAGGTAATTGGTATTCAAACTTTGAGGGCACATCTAGTTTCTTTCGGAACGAAATTTAAATTTAAATATTAATTTGGAACTGTCGAAATCTACAAAATATGTGTTAAATACTTAAATGTATTCATTTCTCGAGGACCAATACAATAGCTTCGCGGACCAGCGGTTGAAAATTACCCATCTAGAATGATTACAGCTCAACTTTATATAATGATGTAGGGACGTACTCTTAAGGTCTTTACTACATTAGAATGTTGGAACATTTACCGTTTCCAAGGTAACAACCCTATCAGTGAGACTCGTCGGGCTGACGCAGGGCCAAAGTCCGACAAGTCTTGCTGATAGGAGAGATACATAGGATTGATTCATTTAATTCCAGCTGAACTTGACATTATAATGCATTAAAATGGTCTTAAACCTTTAAGCGTATTTAGAATATTACAAGCATTTCCTGTTTCCATGGTAACGATCCTCTATAAATCAAGCAGATATTCGAACATGACGAAGGAACGGTTTAACCGATTGCAACCATATTTGACGTAATGGTTTAGGGTGATATTCTTAAGGTTTCGACCGTCTTAAAGCATATATTTAATCCATTGTAACGAGATTCAATTATTAAACAGGTATTTCAGCCAACGATTGAACTAATTCGAATCAAACCTGACAATCTAACCCATCGCAGATAGCATACCAACTTGCAACAAGATCTCACTTGCTTTGAGTTTGTCAAACTTGATATTGTGTTGAACTTAATAAACAAATATGCAACAGTCTTGTTGCAACAACATAAGTGGTTTCGTTATTATAATTAAGCTAATTCAAGCTTCTTGGAAGAAGCTGTTAATGCCAAGAATCGTGTCAGTTGTTATTGCTTTGAATTTTGTTTCATTGCACTTTCGCTGTAGTCTCAGTGCGATGAAGTCCCATCATGTCCCAGGACTGTATCGCCGCACAGTGGGGTCGATTTAAAAAAAAAACCTGGCCAAAAGTCAAAAACGCAAGTGAATGATCTCAAAATCTGTACTCGGGGTTTTACTGATTACGAATGTGAAGTCATAGCTGCAAAATGGAACCCCCTTAAGAGGGGCTCCTCGCTCCAGTCAGTGCTCAGACTTCAATTCAATAATAAGGTCATAATCTTTGAAAACGTATCACTCGACAATGGATACGATCTCGTGATCGTTTTCCATTGCATTCTATAGTAATTCGTAAGTTCTATGAATTTACATTTTTGATAATGCTCTCAGTTTTTGAAATATTCTGAAAAATGTTAAAAATGGGAGGGTGTGAGTGAGGAGCCCTCTTAAGAACAATTTAGCGTATACTTAAATGAAATATGATGATATCTTTTTAATAAATGATTCCTCATTGGATTTTGGGCGGCCATTTTGAATCCAAAATGGCCACTTTTCTCTAGCTGAAACGGCGTGGAAAATGAATTTTTGGGTCCGCCATTTTGTATCTAAGATGGCGTCTTTCGAAACATTTTGTAATATTTTCTTCACCTACTAGTGATCATGTACGTTCATATCTAATTTGATGTTTCTAGCTCCAGCGGTTTAGGCTCTGCACTCTATAGAACAATAGGTTTGGCGGCCATTTTGGATCCAAGATGGCGGCCTTTTCAACATGTTGTAACATTTTGATAAACTACTCGTGATAATATACCTTTGTGCCGAGTGGAGTGGCGTGCCAATGGATTTCGTTCCGATTCCCACCCAGGGTTTCGTTTTTATCATAATTCCCCTTCCCCCTATCCTTTCAAGGCTATTTCAACATTGATTGTTATAAACGAGACTGCTTGATTCAACTTTGTTAAAACATTTTTGGTGTTCATTGGCTAAGCTTGCAGTAAGTTGCCCCACTTGTAAAAGTAAAGTTGATTCACTTTTGAATGAGGTCAAAATTGCTATGTGGAATAGGGGTTCAAGCACACTGTAATATTAAAGCATGGTAACGAGTCTAAAACGTTATATTAAATGTCAACCATTTGGACCGGGTCTATGCTTTGGACCTGGTCTGACCCGGTGATTCGGAAGATAGGGCACGGGTTTTATTCTTTCCTTATAATTTTGCATTTGAACATTTTTTTTTTCATGACAGAGACAGAGCGTTTTATCCCGAGAGCACGAAGAAAAAACCGAAGTTCCTTATAATAGTAATGACATATGGAAAAGTCTCATGTTCACGGAAATAAAAGAATACCCCTAGGGGTGTACAATTAATCGATGACATAGTTGATCATCGGGTTACAAAGTCAGTCTACTCACTTGGAGTCAAGACCGGGTTGTGACGTCACTCACACCTGTTGAGTGTAAATAATTTTAGTTAGTATGTTTGTCACTTATGTCGCCCCTGAGCTATAAAATATATAGAATCATAAGATAAGATAAAACTACAGATAGCGACTCATAATAAACAATAGTTCTTCAATTGAACGTTGCAAGGCGCAAAGTTGAAACTTCCATACATAATTGGTGTAAATTGATATCTTCGGAAATGTTACGTCATCACACGAGGTTTTCCAAGCACCCGAATAAAATGTATAAAGGGCAGGTCTCGAGTAGTTTCTTAATCAGAACTCCTCGGGTTACGGCCTGAAACACACCTAGCTCTCTTGCTTCGTGTTCATTTCTTCGGACAGCAGTCCGCTAATAAATCATTATTACCTTAACTTATCTAATATTCTTTACTGGCTCATACCTTTTAATCTTGCTTTATCAGCAGTTATCTTACACCTTATTCTCTACTCCAGCTCGTCTTCAGTACGCAGGCGTAGTTCCTAAACCTATTCCTAGCGTTGGCTCGTCTTCAGTAGGCAGATAAAGAATTCCCACCCTATTCCTGGTGTCGACAGGTCTTCAGTAGACAAGTAGACACAACTCCAGTTCGTCTTCAGTAGGCAGGTAGATGCTACATTCCTGACTCCGGCTCGTCTTCAGTGGGCAGGTAGGAGTCATTCAAAACCTAGTCAATCTTGAGTTTCTCTTTTCTTTCTTTTCTTCCACTAATAAATAATTGCCTTTCAGCACCGCATCGGATTATCCCACACCCAAGAAGCCGAGGCAGATATAAGGTATATTGCGGTACTCTCTCCTGGGTCTAGCATCTCCCTCGTACCTTTACAGGGTCAATTCGGTCACCTATGGCCGGGTCACCAAAAGTTTTAGCTCTGGTTTTGAACCATACTTATGAAACAGTTTTTTCTACTTTTATTTTTTTTTACTTACGGCCTTTGGACAACTTTAGCTCGGGTCGTATGGATAATAATGAAAGAATTGGTGGGATGAATGAGAAAGCTGGACGTAACAGGACCCCCCCTTCCCGAGAAAACTCACAGGCATGTGTCAACCACAGATCCCACATGACATAACTGGGATTGAACTGAGGACCCCAATCACTAGACATGAGCGCTCTACCAGCGCTACCATTAAGTCTCCGTGGTCCCAGAGAGATTGTAGAAAACGAGATACGTCGATTTAGATCGGTGGTTGGGGTTGGCTTTATCCAAACTCTAAAAGAAATGTAATTGCTGTGAACTGTTTACAAAAATGTGAACATTAGTAGAGATTGAAGGTGACTTTCTTGTAAGATTAGCACTGTACCGGAAAATCATAACCTAATGTAATGTTTTGGTAATTCTTTCAGCCCTTCCTTTCAACTTAGCATTTAAAATCACATAACTAAAACAGTAGGCTACATTTTAGGAACTGTTAAAGAGGCCAGCAGTACCTGTCTACGCCGGACAGAAAAAAAATCAATTTCTAAGGTGGATTTTCCTACATTTCTAGGAATTTCGATGGTACACTCAGATTCAGAAAAATAGACGATATTTACAATGACTAAATCTGATAAAATGGCAAAACTGAATTACTATTCGATATATATATTTAATGTTTTCTATGTTGCGTGTGCAAATCATAATAGTACATTGTGCAAATTTCGAACGTAGATAAAAGTTTTCTTCGCCCATTTTTATGAAGTCGAGTGTACATAAATGAAAGATTTAGTTTTTTTTCTTTTTGTAGAAATCAAGATTATTAAAAGAATCCCTGAAGTGAACTTATCAAAATTTCGATTATACTGTTGTAATCTTTGGTCAGTGATTCCGCCAGACCCCCTCTGGGGCTGTTACCCCCAAAATCCTCGAGAACAATCCCCCCTTAACTTTATAAAATTTCTAAGATCAAAAATCTATATAAACCGTGCAAAACTTCACTTACTCCCAATTTTGACTTTACACCCCTTACCCCCCAAACTAAAAATCCTGGCTGAATCCCTGCCTTTGGTTCTAAGCAAATATACATCCTAAACCCTTCACATATGTACTCAGGATGTTATTTGTCACCGAAAGAGGTAAGGAATATTTTTTATAGGATAATATTTACAGGATGTGCTATTTCAGTATTTCTTAAACCAAAGACGGCGCTTCAGGGGTGCTATGTGCACCCACAAATCTACTTTAGCCCCCTTTTATATCCTACATTTTCTCAGTATTCTTTATTTTATACATATATCATAAGCTTACATCAGTCCCGAATTTTTGAAATGAAATATTGTAGCCCCTTATCTCCAGCATTTTTTAAAACCCATTGCCGCTCATAACTCAAGGATTAATATATAAATAAAAAACGAATCATACAGCGATGAGAAGCGTAAAAACCTAAGTTCTGAAAATTTGGTTCGTACTAGATTAGACTGGAAGTGGACGATCAAGTGTCTAACTTCAGATGTTGATCGATCACTCCAGTGCTGTTAAGCATAGAGCTCACTGGACAACACTAATACTGACATGCAGTCATAATAATAACCACTGGCGTTACAGAACGAAATGCCTGTCTGCGGTTGGTGGAACTGTGTCCACCTGAGTGATGGCTTTGGGGTCAGCACTGCGCATCACCTTGACTACGAACAGGTGTATTAGGAGCTTTCTAGACCAAGTGGTAGTCACGTCTTTATTCACGTGACTCCCCAGTTTGCTTCACGACGCTGGGTGGACACCGAAAAGTGGGGGGTTTCATCCGGGTATTTAACTCAGGTCCACGCTAACATGAGTTCAACGCTCTAGCCACTAGACTGTGGAGCCCCTAGATGCAGTCATTTAACAAGAGAATTGCAATACCACATGATCAATCTGGAATACAAAAATACAAAAATTTCCTAATCGAACGTTGTGAGATGCTATAAAGGTATAGAAAATAGTTGTTCTGCAAATGATTTGTGATAAAAGCTTTTCCCACCCTACAAGGAAACAGGTAAATCAAACAAGGTACCAAGGAAATTCTCCCTACAATATATAACTCTGTAAGATAAGATAAAATTAATTATATGGCCAGTAGATAACGCCCTGTATGTACCTTTATAATGCAATGGAATATGTAGAAGACTCGTTTTTTTTTAAAAAAAAAAATAAGGGGGGATGGTGGTTATGAAACCATGATATTCCCAGATATGTGGGACAATTCATGTTAAATCAAACTATTTGTGTTGCGCCAGACTGACCAAAGTTCTGTTACCACTTCAATGTTTTTGCCTAATAAATGAACAGACCTTTTTTGCAAAATGTAAATATGCTATTGCCCTCTACTCTTCTGAAATCTTGGCGGAAGCAGACGTGCTTTAGACATCCTTAGACATTTTTTTTTCTTTTCCTTGTGTTACGTTGCACATAGGTTTGTGTATATACATATTCGCGTGTGCATGTGGATTGTAGAGAGACTCGGATAGACAAAACGCGACGGCGGCGTCAGTTCTCGGAGACGTAAGCAGAACAGGGGCGTGCCGGGTTGAATCGCGGAGGGAGATGGGAACGAATCTTTGGTTATGGTGGGGGAGGGAAAAGAGAGAAGGGGGTAAGAATGGTAGGGAGCGAGAAGGGAGAATGAGCCAGAAGGTCGCCTTTGAGTAAACAGCGTTGCTATAGCAACGGAAAGTCTGTTCCTTCTCTGAGGCTGAGAGAAAGATGTCAGTTTCCTGCTTTCCTCGTCCACGGGAAGTGAGAGAGAGAAAAAGAGAGAGAGAAAGAGAGAGAGAGAGAGAGACTAGAAACGCAAGGGTAGAGCAGGTAGATAGATAAGGCGTTTTAAACACATACTAGTGGGAAAGATGCAACTGTGTAGAAGAAGAAGCTACGAGCGAGTCTTACCAAGAGAACAGGAGAAGACTCGAACACAGTGTCTCAGTTGAGCTCGTCTTTTGGGGGATGCCAGCCAGCTCTCCTTTTATATAACGCTATAAAAGCGTGATATCATGGAAGGAAAGAAAGTTTTTTTGCACAAAATGTGAAACTTTCGTAAAGGGGAGGGGATGAAACAGATCCTGAAAGCTTTCTCCTTGAAAACTTAATTACTTTCTTCCTGTATTTCTTTTTCGTTTGCATTTTGCATCCTGGCGAAAAAAAAATATGTGGCCATATTATCGGAGGAAGCTTCCCCTTATCGTTTGCATTGCTCGTTCATTGAATGAGAGTTTCATAATTTGTTTCTTTCATTGGACAATAGTTTTATGGAATAAACGTAGAGACGATGACAAGATAGTGAAATGTCTATAGTGACACCAGCATGAATTTTTAAAAATGGAGAAGACTAAGCAACTGAATAGGATCTGCCAATTTCAGATTAAAAATGGCCGAATAGTTTGAGCTCACTAGACCCACATCGGAGATCAGTTTCTCTCTCCTTCTTTTAGTTGAGGAGCTAGCGTCCTTGTAGACAGACAGAAAGACTGACAGACGAACATAAAACAGATTAGCAAAGTTGCATACAGAGAATGACAGACTGAGAGACAGATGAACGAACAGACAGACTGACATACTAACATACAGAGACTGACAGACGAACAGGATGACAGACAGACTACCATACTAACATACAGAGAGACTGACAGACGAATTTAGAGACAGACAGACTCATTGGAAGCCTGACAAATGAAATTAAAAAGAGGAAAAAATGTTAAAAAGCTCAGGATTTGGATGTGCAAGAATAGTTTTTGTCTCTGGTCATTCGTTACTGTGTTAGAACAGGAAGGTTTGCTGTTGTACCGTCAAAATTAAGTTTTTGTTAAAAAGTCTTTTTTGTAACTTGGCATACTTTTCTTTTTTACTTAGGAGCTATTATCTTTTTGCATGAAGACCTTTAACAGCTTTATTACGTAAAAAGAAGTGGGAAGGCGAAGCAGTGTTATCAGAAATCGAAATCGCAAATATCGTAACAAAAGTTTCGAAGGTAAGTTCTCATACAGTTCGATACAGCTGAAAGAAACTAACTTGGTGCAAAGACGGAATTTTGAAGCGCGGCTGGTGGAGCATCTTAGGTGCCGGGCTTGCACGTATGTAGAAATTGGTTGCGAGAGGAGTCCAAAGTGTGTCTGACTGACTCCTCGAACCAACCTCACAAATACGTCCCTCGATCCCCGTTCATGAGTAGAGCCAGATTTACAAAGTCCTTTGAATCTTGGACAGTCAGTGGGATACAGAATGGGCGCGGGAGTTAGTTCTTGTCGGAGGAGAAAAAAAAGTCTTGCTTCTCTCTAGTATCGTGATAAAGTGCAGTGACTCGATTTGCGGCTTATTTGATTTTTCTCTTTCAGAACACCAACAGATCCTAGCCACCACCCCAGTATCGACTTCAAACCTATATGTCTGTCATTGCTTCAGACACAGGAAAATATTACCTCCTAACATAAAAGAAGTAACAAAATAGTAGCATTCTACGGTGACGTCATAGCGAGTGACGAAGCATAGGTTCGAACCCCACCGCAGACGGCTGTAGAGTTTTCAAGCTCTATCTGAAGACGAAAGCCGGCAGCAGAGCTCTATCGCAGCATTCATAGTACATACGAGGGTGGACCCAAAAGAAACTGGAATCATTCTCTGGTGGGGGACCCTGGCGCCACTAGATTTCTCTTGCGGAGACCCTTCTGCATCAGTCTGCCGACTGGCGTGGTCAAGTGAAGTCATGGTGCCACGTAGTAATTATTTTGATAAGCGCCTCTCACTTGTTCGGCGTTTTTAGTGATGACTAAATAGTGGAAACAACTTGAGACTGTGGAATTTTGTTCTCTGTTAGGGAAAACGATTGAGGACATTTTGGAAGAAGGGCACATAGCACAAAAAAGCATTTTTGGTAAACAGCTGCTAAAGATTTAGGTTGATTATTACCAAGACGTTTGTGAAAGAATAGTTATGTCGTTGACACCAGTATAAAGCGCATAGAATCAGATTTGAAAACTGTTAACTAACCTCATAGAATTCAAAGTTTGCGTGAAAATTGAATATGCATGTTATGTGCCCTTTTTCCGGCAATCAAAGATTTCATGGTGCCACAGCCTAAACGACTGGAGATAGAAAAACGAGATTTGGTATGACGATACATCATTACCATTAAGCTACGAAAATATTACAAAATGCCTCCAAAGACACCATCTTGGATCCAAAATGGTGGACTCCAAAAATTCATTTTTAACGCCGTTTGAACTAAAGATACGAAATTTGGCATAAAGGTGCATTATTAAAAATAGTTGAGAAAAATATTACATTTTGAAAAAGTCGCCATTTTGGATTCAAAATGGCCGCCAAAATCATTTTCCACACCGTTCTACCTATGGCAATAATTTCTCCTATTCAGTTTCAATCGAAAATAATGTCTTTTTCCAGGTGACGGGCTAATTTCTAATTTACTTGATTTTATGTGTGATCTAACTAGACCAAAGTTTCTCTCGCACTGTGTAGATGATTGGCCTCTGACGGAAAATATGTAAAGAAGTAATACATCAAACACATTGCTGAACCATTAACAGAACTTGATCGAGTTGAGTTTTTTTTCTGCCAGGAGCGTCCGAAAGCAAGACACGCGACAGTGTTGACTTGTGGAAACTTTTCTCCATATTTCTTTCTACCAAGCTAACGAATAGAGATATTGACTTGAAATTTGCAGGACATTTAGAAACAAACGCGACGGATCGTTTAAAGCGATTGCCGGGAAAAGGGCACATATGCCTATGTGCCCGTCTTCCGGCAATGTCCTCAATTGTAATGCTTGAAATAGCTTACAAAGAAACCTCTCAGGGGAAACCACACAAATTTACTAGTGATTTTCCTCCTTCAAGAATGGTGAATTTTCACTTGAAGACCAACTTCTTTCAGGACGAACCTTTACTTCCCGCACTGATGAAAACATCGCCAGAATTCGTAGGCTGATTATGGAAGACCGTCGCAGAACCACTGACGAGCTTGTTGATATATTTGGTGCGCCCTAGAGTTCCTGCCAACGGACTTTGAGCAAGGAATTTCAAATGAAAACAGTTGCAGCAAAATTCATGTCTCACCAACACAGAAAAACTTGATTGTGAAAAAAAATAACAGAAAACAACATGATTAAGCTTCTGCACTCGTCATATTTACTTGATCTTGCTCCGAGTGCCTTCGTTTTATTCCCCCGAATGAAAAGATCCTCAAAAGAAAACGTTTTGCAGATGTGGAGGAGGTGAAGAAGAAATGACGGAGCCATTAAAGGGTATCACTTGGCAAGAGTTTCACAACTGCTTCGAAACTGGAAAACGCATTTAGACCGGTGCTTTGCATCAAATAGACAGTACTTCGAAAGAGATTCAATTTGAAACTCCCGAAAGTAAATACATTTTTTTATTACAATATTCCGGTATCTTTTGGGTTCCCCCTCGTGTACATTCCACGAGTATTTTTTTTCTGTGAAAAGTGACCAGGAGCTGACGTAATCGCAACAAAACCTATATAAACTTAATGTCCACATGATGTCGATATGGACATCCATAGGACTACATTGGACGTACTTATCATGTCTGTACGAATGGACATTGTAGGTTCACTGAGATGTCCATTGGACGTGTTTTGTATTAATGCATGCATTGGAATACATATGGACGCCTGTTGGATGTTTGTGTGCTGTCTGGGATTCGAGGTTAAATGCTGAAAATGTTCATTTTGAAAATGTCACGTCGTAGGGTATATATAGTTATAGTTAGCAACACTGCATTCTGTGTTTTACATATGATGCTTATACTGGGAACAGAATGTTTCATCACTTGACATGAAGTCTGGATCCACATCAGCCGTTCTTTTCATGTGTCTCCAATGCTCCACTCTGCACTCATTTTGGTCGTCCGGCAGTGTGTGGAGGACAAAGCGCGAGCAGACCTTTTCGTTTGCCCAAATTTTCTGTTAAAATGAAATGGTCAGTGGATTTAGGAATTCCAGTGAAATTCTCGAGATAAGCCTTGAAGACACAATCCAATTGAATTGTGTTATATTCCAGTGAGCTCTAACTTATCATAGTGGAGTGATCGATAACCTGAACCAAACCATTAATCTAGTTCGTTGTCTTCCAGTTTAGTTCATAATGAACCGAACTTTCAGTTCTAACTCTGTTGTTATTCACTGTGCGTCCTCTTTTTCTTGATTTACATCTTGAACTTTGCAAATTACATGAATATTATTTATAACATTTGCAAAGTCCGACACGTACATAACTCAAGAATTAAATAATACATGCACCAAGGTGCGGTAACAAGCGTAAAGACGACGAGCTAAAACTGAATGATTTACCCTTTTGTAATTCAACAGACAATGGACAAACAACTCTGGCCGTCTATCTTTAGGAGATACTAATCGAGCATTCCAGTATCGTAACGTACATCTCAATGTTATATCCTTATCGGTAAATATTTATATGAAGTACAGTTTAGAACTTATTTCTATGCTAGTTCATAATCTACATACTAATTAATTTATCATGGATTAAGATTCCAGAATATTTTGTTGGTGTTTGAAATAATCCAGATGATACTCTAGCGTCTTCTAAAATCTATTTCTTTGTAAGTTTTCAAAGCAGAGGTCCAGTATAGACATCATTGTGTAGATCACGAACAATCTAAATCCATGTGTCAAGTTGTGAGTAATATCCTGCTAACACGCCTAACAATATTCGTGGATAAAAATCATGCATGTCACCAATGTGGATTTAGAAGAAATTGATTACGTCGGACCATCTTTTCGCGCCTCGAGACAAATCATTAGAGAGAAGAAGTGGGAAAATACAATGGGACAGTTCACCAGTTGCTTATTGATTTTATTAAAATATAACATTCTATCAAAATACCCTGGTATGGTTTGGCATTTAGAAGAAAACAAATGTTCACCTACTGAGGATGTGTCTCAGCAACCCCATAAGCAGAATATACGAGGTAATAATAATAATATGTCAGAAAGATTAGAGATTCGCAGCGCATTGAAACAAGGTGATATGCCTTGTCACCACTACGGTCTAATATTGACGTTAGAATATGCGATTCTAGAAATAAAAGATGACAAAAAAGGTACTAATATACAAATGGTTTGAACCAGCTATTCACTTACGCGGACAATGTAGATTTAACCCTTATCCACGGAACCAGTGTCTGATAGACACTGTACCTTATATTTTTTAATGTATTTTTCTTACAGTTTTATTCTGCGACGTGAGAATTTTGACTTTGTTTCTTTACTCGAAAACTGTATTTCCTGTAATTTTCATTACGATATAATCATAAGAACGGGAGATAAAAATATTTTTAATTTGTCTTACGGAAGCGGACAGCATGCACTGTCCGATTGTCCAACGGACACTGTGTATGAAAGCATAAGATGGCTGATATGACGGCGGCCTTGGGAGAATAAATACCCTGGAGATAACGTGAACACAGGGAGTGAGTCATTTTGTATGGCTAATAATGATAAAAACGTGTAACTTTAAAACTAACCCGCCTTCACTCGCTTACACTCTCGTCACATTGAATATCCAGGAACCATGTGTGATACGATGAAACGCACGAACAGGCTAAAGGATGCATTTCATCGTATCACATAAAGGCTAAAGTATTAACAAGAAAAGTTACGTTGTTGTGAAAAAATAAATATAAAGTTGACCTAAACGAGAATTGAACCCTAGTCTCCCGGTCAGCGGTTCAACTGTCTACGACTGAACTACCGGTGCAGCTGGACTGGACTTATAATCTGTAGTAATATTGCAGTGTAGACGTATGTCCTAGAACTATTATCAGATGGGCCTGGCACGCCTGCCTCGTGAACGGGATGTATGGAAATAGTGAAACAAGATGGCGGCACTCTTGCAGGTTTGCACCAACGTGGAGCAGCGGAATGTCATTAGATTCCTGTTAGCTGAAGGGTTGAAACCCTTTCACCATATAGCATTGCCATCCGACGGTGAATTTCGATTGGTTTCAACCCTTCAGCTAACAGAAATCTAATGACACTTCGCTGCTCCACGTTGGTGCAAACCAGCAAGAGTGCCACCATCTTGTTTCACTAACTCCATGCATCCCGTTCACGAGGCAGGCGTGCCAGGCCCATCTGATAATAGTTCTAGGACACGACCAAAAAATATCAAAGAAGCCAAAACTTTGTCAAAGTTTTGTATTTTTATACAACTCTTCCGGTTATTTATTGAATGGATCATGTAGTTTGCCGGTCCGTGAATATTAAAAGGTTCAGAAACACTGTATTTGATGATATACAGAATACATATAAAAGAAGAAGCCGAAACACAGAGGATGAAGGAAATAGGAACATAATAATTAAGAATGAGATCATAGAGAAAGTAAACAATTTTAAATATATGGGGGCATATGTAACAAACTGAAATGAAATCATAGGAGAAATAGAAAATTTCGCTTACCGGTAGCATCGGGAAACGTATATATCTAGGTAGATGTTCATGATGAAAATTGCCTTGACCTTCCCCCGGATAGAACTCAATGGCGAATGATTGTTACTGCGGCTATAAACTTGCGAGCTCCGTTAGTCTTAAAGTTATTTGATTATTTAGTTGGATACGTATTTATTAATGATAGCGTGACCACATAATTTGTTGATATGGTATTTTAAGTTTCTCTTCTGGAATAAACTGATGTTTGGCCTAAGCTTGTCATGTCTGAGAGATGACGTCCCTCGGTGATCGTCTTCCAGGAATAGGAATGCGGAAGATAGTGACCAGGAACTTGGTTCAAGTACAATCCTGGTATTCGCCTGGTAAAACTGAGAAAATCTCTGTCAGATGACCGGAAGTATGCACCAAACCCGATCACCGATCCTTAGTTTCGAACGTTATTGACTGGACCACAGGTTGGACGTCGGACTTTGTGACAAGAAAATATAGTTGTGTTAATTTTTTATCCCCCAACAAGTGCACGGTAGAGGCCACATTTTTGTTCTGATATGTGTGTCCTCTCTCAGCAAAATGCTAATGGCGAAATATGAGAGAAATATGAAGTCTGCTCTCACGTTGCTGCAAACTTAAATTTATCTCTGGGTGTTAAAATTCTGGGAAATTTATATTAGTTTTTTTTTAAAAAGTTTGAAATATCAGTAGACACCCTGACCAGCGCAAAGACGATTTACTGTGCTGTGTTATTTTTCTGTCGGTTAAAAATTTCCTGAAACCTTGTAGCTATGTGACGAGTGTGTGAAACTCATTAAACCCACCCACACTTGAAAGTTGGCAAAGTCTGGTATTAAAGATAGCGGAGCAGAGCACGATCCGCTGTGTTTCATTATTACATATGCAACTTCCTCCTTTTCCAAGAACTGTAAACACATACATTCTAGTCACCGCTACTAAATGCGGTGACTAGCTTATACGAGGGAAATGCCTGGAATTTCGTTTAACAGAGGCGCAGATATTAGAGTGCACAGCGACGGATGTGGTTGGAACCACACAACAGTTAATAAAATAGTCTTTTCTTCTCTCGGATTTTCTGAGTTCCTTGCTTCCTTCTCAGAGTACTATGGAACGAACACTAAAAATATGGGATGTAACACATTTCGATCGGCAAACTTCGCTGGTAGATTCCTGACACGAAGATTAGTAAGAAAGGTATCTTCATTACTTGTTGAAACCCGCTTCGATTTTGATCTACAGGGTTTCCAACTGGGAACCAAAAATTGATGATCTTACAACGATAAATCAAATCGATATTTCTTGATAAATCATAAATGATATATTAAAGTAAAACAGAGCTTTTGGGAGTTGATTTATATGTATATCATAGATATTAGAAGTTAAAATGTGATATTATCGGTTGTCAGTGTTGTCAACCTGGTACAAAGTTATATTTTTTTTTACTTAGTACTAATACCGAAAGGCAATTTCTGTTAGTAGATCGTTGGCTTCGCATTCGGTAGGTCGTTGGTTCGATACCAGCGGCCGATCACCCTGACTGAGTTTTTCCTCAAACACACCAGGCAAATTCCGGGATACTGCCTTCAACTTAGACACTGGCAGACTCCTTTCTGCATCCTTTCCCCTACTCTATCCATGCCGAAAGGCTGTAAATAAATTCCAGTCAATTCAATCAGTACGACGTCACCAAAGTGGATATGTTATTTCCCTAGTGATGATAAATATATGTAAAACACAGAACACAGTGTTGCATTTGTGAAAAACATTAGGTAAAAAATGAAAATGTCGACTTTCAGCTCCCAACGTGGTGTAAGGCCTCAAATCTTCCCTTACCAAGCGGCCATGGCTTAGTAAGTGGAGCGTTGGTTTACTAATCGAAAGGTTCTGGGAACGATCCCAGCTGTAACCTATCCTGACTGGCTTCAGTCACGTCATGTAAATGCCGGGATGGTACATTCAAACTAGGCTCTGTCCGACTTTCTTCCCCTTACCCTATCCCGGCTGAACCAAATTGCCAAGAGTTCACAAATAAATTAAAATTTGAACCAGCACCCCTACTCACTACTATTCTTAAGTCCATGGCCATAATGGTGAAGAATTGAAATTAAACATACATATTCAGTATTGAAACGATGGACTACAACAAAGAATATACTTATACAAGGGTTCGAACCACAGATTCTTGATTAGGCATGGTACCGAGACCGAGACTAGCTTGGTCATACTAAGGTCCAGGAATCGAGACGAGACAGAGACACTATACATCGAGACTCACTCGATACGAGACCAAAACTGAGACTTATTCCTCGAGACGAGACCGAGACTTGCCTCTCGTGACTCTCGTTTCGATCGAGACTATGAGCTTTATTTTAAAGAATGTCGATAATATTATTTTAAAAAGTTGTTCACAGACAGACTAGAGGGGATATACGATTGTATTATACATAGACACTATGCTTTGCTAGAATAGTTGGAATATCATTTTAATCTGATAACACGACATATTTGAAATACCAATGTACTTATTTCAGTTAATAAGATTTGCAATACGCTATTTGAAAGTAGCGCCTCGAAAACACACTTTACTTTTCCTTTTGTTTTAATGTATGGACGTGCAGCTGTAATCCATAGCTATGCATTGATTCTTTTAATCAGTCAAGAGCAGTATTGTGAACTAACTGACTCGTGTGGCTGTGGAGTTCGGTAAAAGCTATTTTCAATTTCTTTGTATTTAATTATTTCCTTGTACAAAAGTCCACAATAAGTAAAATTTTTGTCACGTACTGTACACTGTTAAAAATTTTCTTAACGTTTCTAGGAATTCTCAGGGAAGTTTCGCAGAATTTTTAGTATTTCATGTTGTTTCACTGTAAGGGCTCATTTTCATGAAAGCTTACGTTGCTTGCGATCTGGGTTAATAGCCAATTGAAACACGTGGTGTTTCGTGTTGTAGTTTTATTACGTGGTGTAGCACGTGTTTCAATTGGCTATTCACCCAAATCGCAAGCAACGCAAACGTGTTTGAAAATCAGCCCTAACGGAGGAAAACTCAGAAACTTTTTTGAATGATTATCTGGATATTTTTAGTTTTCAATTCTGCACATGCGCAGAATGAGAAAACTATTTCTTATCGTAGCTGTGCATGAAAGGTTGATCTAAAGTTTGCTGCCGCAATTTTGTCAGTTCTTATTTTGGTAGAAATGGGAAATATTTTGGGTTAATGGGAATTCCGAATAACTGACAATTACATAAATGATTAAAATGTGTGGTAAGTCGTGGGATCAACTTAGTTTATATCTTCGGCATTCAGCCAAAATAATTCGAACACTCTCTACTGTTTTCTTTTAACTGGAAATTTAGAGCAGTCAGTACGACGCTAGATTTTTTTTTTTTACTAAAGAGCCAGTGTTCAAATCTCCTTTAGACTTTTTTGCTCCCAACATTCCTGAGAACTGTATGATGGATTCATTTTATTAGCTAAATTACTGAAAATTTCCAGGTAGCTACGGTTGCCTAGCTCTTCTCGGGAATATTTCGGAAAATCTTTAACAGTGTACATTCATTTATTTCTCTAAATCTGGTAGAAAATTTCGACTAAAATGTAAATTTTTCAGTTTTAACGTAATAGTTATTCAATCAATTTAAATATAATTTAGAAATAGCAAAACTTAAATGTTACATATACCAATTTTGCAATTTGTGGTATAACATGGATCCGTTTCCATAATAGAAATACGTATTTCAAAGTGCATCACTTATTGGTATTCTATATATCCTAACGAAAGTATTTTATTACTTTAAAATCGTAATGTTTTTCTCTCAATTTCTGAATATTATTTCTAATCTAAAATCCAAATTAACTATGTAACAAACTATGTTAATATCATATTAATATTCTTGTTCGTGTACTGAGATCGGAAAGCCTGCATACCCATTTCAAATAAGTGAAGGCACAGCTACTTTTTAATCTATCGTCTTTCGAGACGAGACCGAGACAAGACCGATACTAACGCGTCGAGACTCGAGACCAAGACCGATACTAACGCGTCGAGACTCGAGACCAAGACGAGACTGAGGTTTACAATCGAGACCGAGACCAAGACCAAGACAGTAATTTTCAGATCGAGACGAGACCTAGACCAAGACTGTACTAAACATTCAAGACGAGAACGAGACTGATGCCAGTATCGTCTCGTCTCGTCTCAATACCATCCCTATTCTTGATAGAGGCTAACTGCATGGTATGATGTTGAATGAAATGGTCAGCAATATTAAAAAAGATTCCTGTTAGTCACCTAAACGGTACACCAGCACCTTCATTTCTTTTATATTAATCCCCAATTGCACAGAAGAATTACTTCTCATGCCGAAGCCAGCTGAAGTTGATCGTTCGCAGTTTCGATTATTTACAACAAAGGTAGAAGGGTTAGGAGGTAGGAAAGCTACCTATCATTGCGTCACATTTCTAAGACTTTGCTAGGCAACGTTGCCACGTTGCTAAGTTTGAATATTCTCCGTTTGAGATAACCCGTCCTTCACTCCATTGAAGGCAAGTACGGCCATCTGTGGTACGGCTAGTAGAAGAAATCAACACGTCAAGAGCGCTGATATTCTAACTTACTCGCACAATGTACTGCCAGAAATGAACTCTGGTCTGCCCAAGTATAGAGTGTCAATAGTTTGTTAAGAGCTAAGACAGCTATACAGAATGTTCAAGAAGTGATGGCAGTGTCGGATTAAGGGGGTTCTAGAGAGGCTGCATCCCAGGGCACCCAATGCTTCAGGAGATCGCCAAAGTAAATTAGTTTTCCTTACGACGACAGGGGACCCTAACAAAGTCAATAGGCCAAGCCTCCTAAACAGCGTAATCCAGCACGGAGTGATGGCCATACTCTCAAAGATGAATTTATCAGATCGAAAGAAGAAAAAAAGGATTTATCTAAAGAAATATCAAAACAGGCGTGATTACAGAACTAAAGGCACCCGAACTAAGCTAGGCATCGTCATATATAACGTAATATGTCGAAAAATTATAAGACTTTGTCAGCTTTGCGACTGACAATGGAAGTTGTACTTAATGATTGCATTTGAACAAAGTTTGTGGTTTATTAAAGAGGAGAGCATAAAGAGGACCTTTTCCCAGTACTCAAATCATAAAAATATACGCTACTCTGTATTCTTCAGTCGTAAACTTACTGTAAATATAATTCTTGATTGTGATTCGCTAACTCGAGACGTCTTACGTCATTTAAGGCTATCGGATTATCTGTGAAAACACAATGGCTTTCGGTAGAAATGGGTGTATTTTTACAAGTTCCTCTGTTGAACTCAGTGTAGAATCTATCTGCAAGAGAATAAATGATCGCTTCCATAAGAAATTGAGCTTTATCTGTAAACAAATTTGCTCTAGTCAGTGATGTAGCAGTTTTGGAGGCATGTAGGTTCGAGTCGATTATTCTGATTGAAGTTTTCCAGAGTTCCCTTAGTTTTACAAGGCGAATGTTGATATGGAACTTCAACTAAGACAGCGGCTACTACCTTCACCATCCCTGTTTCCAGGAGAGTGATAATCGAGGGAGTCATTCCTCAACCGTGATGGACTTAGGGCAAAGCAGTTGCCATTTCAGCCCAGAAAATAAAATAAAAACAGAAGAGTTAGTTAGGGCAGCTATATAATTACCGATCACAGGAAGTTTGGAGAAACAGTGGCTAGTTTAAACCAATTGGCAAGTAAAAGCATCTTCAATCGAGGACAGTGTTGTGTTTTCGTCCTGTAAGCCGCTTTTGACGCTGGATAAAGGAAACAGGGGTAAAAGGTTTTAGTTTCCTATGGTGAGAGCTGTCCTCCCAGCAAGAGGGAGTTGCATGTTTTGAAAGCGTGGATGAAAGTGTAACAGAATTTTGTTTTATCGAGATGGAACACTTTGAAACTTCTAATGTTTGAACCTTACTCAAACATTGCTATGTATCACTTCTACACCATCTCTCAATCGATGGTTCCCAGGTTCGATTCCCCCTATGTACGCATTGAATGTAACAGTTCGGAATCTATTACAAACTCTAGCCTTAGGGTGTTAACAATTCGTTGGAAGGCAAGGACAAAGCATCATCGATTCACCTTGTCTGGGAATCTTTTGGCCATAGATTCGCCTCCGAGCAGAACACCAATCAGTACCACATCTCGAGGCAGTGTCGTCATTAAGTCTAGTCTCTATATTTGTTAATTTCCTGCCTGAAATTGATTTGTTCTCAGTGTAAGGTATAATTCCGACATTCGCTTTCTTGTAAGTCAGGAAGATCAGTACAAGTTTCAGGTAGAATGCCTGGTCCTGTGATTTTTATCGCACTAACTCCTGACAATTTTTGTTATTGTATTTAGTGACCCTAAGCATTTTGGTGGGGGGACTTTTTAAAAAAATTCTTCCCTATCAGCCTGTCCTCCCGTCCATCTATCTGTAAGGGACCGTAGCATCTGAATGAAATGAGATAGAGAGAGAAGAACCGAATTAGGATTTGAAACTAATGATCTCGATTTGCCCTGCGGTTTGTCATCTGCTGACGCTGCAACTTGGTTTAAAATAAGTTTGTAATGTACTTCTATGGAAGTGGACACATTGCAGTTGGATTTTTAATATTTCCCCTTGGATTATTCCTAACTTACATTCACAAAATACGATCTTCAGCATAAGATCGGCGAAACTATTGACTGAATGTTTTCAAACATAGAATGTCCGTACTAGTCACTACTGAAAACAAAAGTTGTTTACTATTCAGTAAGGTGTAGGGCCGGGAGTTTGTAAGGTGTGGGAGCCCCCAAAATGATTTTGGAGCCACCTTAAGCTTATTCCGTTGGCTTCTGCTAAACTTAATCTTATTTCTATGAAAATTTCTGTTTTACTGCCATTGATCTAAGGTATCTAGAGAATTTTAAATGAGTTAATAGGAACTTATAGTTGACTACGGGTATGTGGGACGGACGGAATTCCTTTTTTTCGGCTGGAAGAGAAAACTTCCCGAAATTCCAGGTGTTTGCGGGACGAGAAATTGTCAAGAATTTCCGACTTTCAAGACTTCCTGAGTTCCCGTGAAAATTCCCGCATTTTCAGGACCCGAAAATCGCAATTGAACTTTCCGGAAGTTTGAACAGGAATGGGGACCTTTCTCAGTTCTATTCCCGAAATTTCGAGTACCTGTACACTTGTGATCGTTCGTAGCAAACCAGCTTGCAACAAGGTTGTCAGTCACTTGTTATACTTGATATTGTGTTGAGCTTGATAAACAATCATGAATGAGACAAACTTTTTGGAACAAGATAAATAACTTGTTTGAACAACATTATTGTTGGTTGTTACAACTAACCTAATTCAAACATGTTAGAACAAGCAATTATGCGAGAAAACTGGTAAAACTTGGAGTTCTGTCGTGTCAGTGCGATGAAATCCCATCATATACCAGGACAGTTTCGCCGTAAGCTAATCTCAGCCAACTTCCACCCTTTTATGACAGGTGTCTCTTGCGATGTGATGAATTAAGTGTAAATAGAGCTTGGAAAGCAAACTAGGTTCCGTGGTGTAGTGACTACTGCTTCGGATTGGTATGCCAGTGGTCATCCGTTCTAGCCCCAGCCAGGGCAACGTTTTTTTACCTTTTTATGAAGTAAGTCATGTTTTTTTCTTGTCCTATTAAGGCTATGTCAACCTTGACTCTTGTAAACTAGACCGCTTGACTCAACATTTTTTCGCCTTATTATGCTAAGCTTGCATTAAGTTGCCCTACTTGTCAAAGGAAACTTGCTTCACTTTAGCGTCAGATCAAAATTGCTGTGTGTTACTAAAGCTTTCATGGTTTCTTGCTATCAAAGTCTTTAATTAAAAAAATAAAACCCTCTTCTCAGTCACATTTTCTGAACTCCTGTCAATTCTGTGATTGGCTGTAAATCACATTTATATCTACCAATGAAAAGCTGCCCACCTTTAATATCTGATCTAACTTGCTTCCTGTTGCATAACCCAAAACAAATGTATCTCATTTCGTTTTGAATTTCAAGAGACCTCTAAATATTTAAAATGAAAGTTGGTTTACCTTTTTAACAAGATTTTTTTTTATCCTTCTCATATTTACACAAACAGTAATCTGAGTTTGTTCCCTTGCTCCAGCAGAGAATGACATGGCAAGGGGTTGGTTCATGTCTGTATCGTTGAAAAATATATACAGTCACGGTAAAATGTATTGACGAAACATACTATAACATTTACTTTTTCATTTAACTGGTATTTATGGGTCAAACAGCTATGCACATGCATGCATATGGTCTGAAGGACTGAAAGGGACAGGCTCAGGCCATAGTTGTCTATCAAGTCAATAAATATAAGTTAAATAAAAGCTAGATGCTATGTTCCCGAAATGCCTTTGTGACTGTATTGTACTCAGCGTTCGTCGAAAATAGTCCCGTAGCTTTAGAATTAGAATTTATTTTATTTTAAGGCCTTTAGAAATCTTAGGCTCAAGTCGAGATACGGTGAGGGAGAGGATGTTGCGGTGGGGGATGGCCAGGGCCTATTTTTGTAGGTATCATTCCAACATTTGCCTGGTATGATTGACGGGGAAAAAACAGGGAAAACCTCAGTTGAGGATTGATCCTAAGACCTCCCGAATGCTAATTCAACGTTCTATCACTGAGCCACGGCTGCTTTGTCCATAGATTTTTAGATTTAGGAAACTAGTTGCGCACACATCCAGAATGCTTTATCGTTCAGGAAGTCCCTCTTTTTTCCTTGTTAATTGAAAGTAGTCATTGTCCTCAACGAATTAAACGGAGATATGAAGATTTTGAAATGTTCCTGAATCCCAACATTCAGAAATTCTGATATTACAGAGTTCCGACTTTCCGCAATTTCCACATTAAATAATTTCTACTTCCCGACGTTCCAGAATTACATTCTTTTTTTCGATATTCTGACTTTCCGAAATTCTGACATTTTTCTATAACAATTTTTTTTTCGAAATTCCGAGATTTCGACATTTCAGTATCACCAAAATGACATTCCAATTCTGAAATCCGTATTTCAATTCTTGAAGTTTCGGGTATTCGCCTGTAAATTAAACTGTTGATTACTTCTCTCGTACTTGGAAATATTTGTTACTGCTAGACTGCAGACGTAAAGACATAATTCTTTCATAGAGTTTTTCCTAGTTAATTCCACAGCATTATCAGTTACTGACATGGGCGGATTTATTGGGGGCATGGGGGGCATTGCCCCCCAATCATTCCAGGAATTAGGAGAGAGACCCTGGGGCAATTAATTTAAGGGTAGAAGCTATTCCGGGGTTTCTCATAGTCATTCTGAAATGACTGGGGGACAATGCCCCCCGTGCCTCCAATAAATCCGCCCATGGTTACTGATAATAGTGTTCTTTCAAGGAATAACACTGGTCAACAATGATAAAAGCTTTTTTCTTAATTTCAGGTGTCCTGACTGTATTTCGCTGTACCGAAGTCGAAAATGATTTTAAAAAATCGTCTCACTTACCATTTTGTCACAGTATAGTAGGAATATGAACACTATATTGTCGCAGTAAAGCATTGTAGTTCACAAATCAAGGAAATCAAGCATCGTAGTATACCAATCAAGGACGGTGGGACAGAGTGCATTTTGTAGTAGGTTTTTCAACCTGGCCGCAGACCGCCATCTTGATATCCGACATATTGGATAGAGGTCTTTGTTTCTCAAATAGCAAGTAGGTCGTGTGATATATCAAACAACACGAGAATGTTCTCAGAAAGTCATGCCCGGTATTATATTTGACTTACCTGCTACGGTGTCGGAGTTACCTTAATTGTTTCCAGTACATGTGTTCGTTTATCTAGCGTGCTTTAACTCCAAATACCGTAACAATTAGGTCAAATCTAACACACGGAATAGCTTTCTGGGAACATTCTCGTGTTGTTTGATATGTCACACGACACACTTGCTATTTAAGAAAACAAAGACCTTCATGCAATATGATGGATTTCAACATGGCGGACACGCTACTTATCTACTCCAAAATGTAGCCATTTTCCACCGTTTCACATTTGTATACTATAATGCTTCATATACCAGGGTGTCCCATAAGTTTTCCGCCATATGACAACATGAACTTTGAGCACCCCTGCAAAGAGTAGTGAGTAACTGCAACACAGCAACCGATATACCACTGTAAGGAGGAATCTGTGCCCTGGTAGATATCCAATAATGGTCGCTTTACTTCACATTGCAGGTGGTCTTCTGATGTGTAATATGGAGCAGCAAAGAACACTGATTCGTGAGCTCCTGCTATATGAGTTTCAACTGGGACACACCTCGTGTGGCAGCACAAAACATCTGTGAGGCGAAAGTGGAACGTACAGTGACTTACGACACAGCAAAGGTGTGGTTCCGAAAATTCAAAGCAGGTGACTATGACTTGTCAGATAAAGAACGTTCAGGGCGACCCCCAACCATCAACACGGCGGCTGTGCGCAAAATGTGGAGGCGAATCCATGCACCAGCACCCGTAGGTTGGCTGCCGAAGTTGGTTCTTCAAAATGAACTCTACACAGAAAATTGGCAACAGTTGGCAAGGTGTACAGACGACGTCGAGTTGTTCCGCATGATCTCACTGCTGAGCAGGCACAACACAGAGTGGAAGTGTGCAAGGAACTGTTGAACAATCCCATGGATCAGCGTTTCATTAAACGAATTGGGATGTCAGATGAAAAATGGGTTTATTATCGGAACCCAGACACCAGTAATCAATGGTTGGACCGAGGCCAGGACACAGCACCCGTGGTGAAACAGGGACGGTATGAACTCAATGTGATGATTATTGGATGGTGGAATTTCTAAGGTTCTGTGCACTGGGAACTTGTTCCTCATGGTCGTGCTGTAAATGCTGAGCTGTACTGTGAGCAACTGGAACGCATGTATCAAGCTGTGTCATAAAATACCCCCATTTGATCAACCGCAAAAGTCTGTTGATGCGACAGGACAGTGCTCCTTGCCATAATCTCGTGTGACCCAAGAAAAATTCAGTAACTTGGAAGGTGGTGAACTGCTACCACATCCTGCGTTCAGTCCGGGCTTAGCACTTCCGATTACCACTTGTTCCGTTCAATGGGGCACTTCCTTGGCGTGAAACATTCGCCAATGAGGATAATGTGCGGCGTGGGATACAAATGTTTTTCGACAAAAAAAAGTCCAAAGAGTGGTATGCACAGGGTATTCGCGATTTGGCAGAAAGATGGTTATCCACTATAGAGCACGATGGTTTATATTTTGCAGAATAAAGTATCTTCTCCATTGCATTTTTCTGTCCTACATGATGTGTGGCGGGAAACTTATGGGACACCCTGGTACTTGACGATTTGTTAACTATAATATGACTTTTGACTCACCCTGTAGTTACAAATGTCCATATCAGTTATGACAAAATGGATGGCGATGGCATAAAAACGGTGGTTAGTTTTGAACTTAGCCCTCCCAAAAGCAATACGTTTCAAAACAGTTTTTGAGCCCCTTAATTTTGTTGACCAATGTATAATTAGCTTTTTTTTTCTTTTTTTTTGTAGCGGAACTCTTTAAATATGCATACACGTTTATTTATTTCCGAAAGATATATGTGACCACTAGATTGTAACATATATTTCTAATGGGCCTTCTTACATGTCTTCTGTTTAATCCCACAAACATATACAGCCTTTCTTCGACGAATAATGCTTTTTTGAGTTTTTAAATTTCTTTCAAAGGTGAACAGGCAGCTTAGACTTAAGCACGTTACATTTTTTGAGTCCATGGATGGAGAAATAGGAACCAAAGCTTTAGCTAATGTACCATCACGGCATTTGGGTGGTGAAACTGACGAAAATTCTGGAAATCCTGTCAGGATGGCTGGCAGCGGAACTCGAGCATGCCTTCCTTTCCGTTGCTGATTCGAAGAAATGTCGTTAATCTCTGTACCACGAGTCTGAGCGCGAATTGTGTTTATTTGGTATTTAACCTTTTTTGGAATAGAAGGCGATCGTCTTCATTTTAGGGATCTCTTTTTTGGTTAATCCATCAAAAGTTTTCTTTGGGAAGAAGTTACAATTTTGTAGTTTTAGAGCTGGGTAGTCATATGACCGCAGGGAAAGCATCGGTCAGATCATTTTTTATGGTACCATCACGGCATTGGTGTGGTGAAACTGAGGAAAAACCCTATAAATCTCAGGATGCTCGCCGCGGAGGTTCCGCCAGAATTTTCATTTTTGAGGTGTAAAGTCAAAATTGGGTGTAGGTGGAGTTTTGCACAGTTTCTATCAATTTTTGACAGTAAAAGATTTAAAATTTTGGGGTGTTCTCGAAGATTTGGGAGGTGACACCCCAACATGGGGATCTGGGGAAATCACTGGTCAGCTGTGAGGTCTGCGACGTTACCACCTTGACAACGAGGGCTGGGTAAAATATAATCGCAGTGATCCAAGTAGAAGTCTCGATACTGCTTTTCTTACCAGCCCACTCAATGCCAAATAAAGTTTCTTTATGACGAGGATTTGGGAAGGACAAATAGCTTTTTGGAATGATTGAGAGTATAATAATTTGAGGATATATATTTTTCGTAACTGTATTAATTTTCTTTATATCACATATAAATAAATGTTTTTATAATACACTTCTAATGTGGACGGCAGAAGAACTAATTTCTTAGACAATTGGAAACTTCATTTCATTGAGTGTGATATGTTACAATTTAAGAGTGAAAAATGCTTTTGAATTTGTAATGTATTTTATGCATTAACTTTGCCTATGGAAATTTCAAGTCGTTTATTGTGCTTTTCCTGAATTACTAATAAATAAACCTACCTGTACATTGTTTATCAAGTGGTAAATTCATGCTAATTTCTTTCATTTTCTTTTTTCTTTTTTAGGTAGGTGTGTTTCAAAACTTCATAGCCTATTATCAACTTTAAATACTGCCCTCTGTGAGTAGGATACAACAACCTTTATATGATACGTTTAGAATAGCAATTGTATATGGACAAAACTCTTGTTTATAACAAATCGCTCTTAACAACATACGGACCTAGTATTATTTTACATGTGAACACGAGGTAGGAGATGGCAATTTCGCGATACTAAATTTCAACTTGTTTTTTTAAAAAAAACAAGTCGAAATTAGTTTGTATCAAAATGTCATAGGGTTATATTTTATTTATTGAAAAAAAAACAGCAGATAAAAAGAGTTGAACACAATTAGCAGTCAGCCACGAGGAAGAAAAGAAAAAAAAACTTGCAAAAAAGACGAAATTGTCATCATGCACCTAATTTCGCCAGTCTGTTCTCGATATTGTTTGCATACGTAAAATAGGAATATGTTGTTCGTTATACCCCATGTATATTACTTGAACATAGCATTGAAATATTTCAGTTAATATTAATTTTCACTTGCACGATTGGCAGAAGATATTAAGTGTCTATACTTTTGCTGTTGTAAACGCATCAAATTTGGTGAATGATTCCGCTGATGATGGGGACAACCAAAATTATTTTGCCTTAAGAAAATATTGAAGGACTTTTTTTTTTTGAGAATATGTTCATAAAGTCAAGAATGAAACTTTATTTCGTACTTGAAGGAGACCGTAAATTGCCGCTTGTTAAAGGCTATGCCCATGCCGTGCCCCTGACATGCCCCGACAGTGCCGTCTTGAAGAGAACATCCCGTTCGCGGCTTGTTGGCCGCGATCCTTCGGCTTTCGTCAGCCAGTCTGTGGTTGATTAATTCTTGTTGAGTAAGGCTGTGTCAGAAATGAATGAAGAACAATTGATAATGGTGGTGCAAGATCACGAATGCTTACACAGCTTACAACACAAAACTATGATAAGGATCTTGGGAAAGATAATATTTGGGCCGATATAGATCAGTTAGTAGTGTCAGTTTAGCAATCGGTAAGCCCTGGGAACGACCCCAGCGGCCGCCTCTTTTGACTAAGTGTTTTCCAGGGGTTTTCCTGTCACACCAGGCAAATGCTGAGATAGCACCTTCAACACAGGACCTGACCGACACCTTTCCGAATCCTTTCTCCTGCCCTTTCCCCACATGAGCCTTAGATGCCTAAAGATCATAAATGAAAAAATTCAAATTCAATTCCTTCTTTTAAAATCAGGCTCAGTGATCTGGATTGCACGCTAAAGACATTTACATAGTCGCATGTTGCAAATTTGTCCACCACATTTCAGTTAGAAGATGTGCTTACTTCAAGAGAAGTGGGGCATTCACTTTATAACCTAGAGTAGGCAAAGCTTTAAATCCGCCACTGACCAGATACAAACAAAATAGGCATAATGGGAAAGAACACAGGTTTAAATACGCTCTCTTGAAAAATTTGAGAAAACAGACAGCATTTTTTCGTGGACCCTTCACATCATTTAAATGTTTGGTTTGTGTATAGTATCTTTATGTGGTTTTCCCACACCGGGGTCCATTACTTGGTAATTTATGTAGCCCCTCAGCTAGTATCACGATACTGGACCATCGCCGATTTATAAGTGCACGGGAAGAAAATGTTTCCTTTTAACGAAGATACTCGAAACCTTCCGACGTCTAGAAAATTACCGACTATTGTGGCTTTGCGACGTCTTGGAAATTATCGACTCTCGAAACATTGCAACCCCTCAGAAGTAACTGAAGATGGGGTTTGAACTTCCCGAATGTTGAGACCAGGACGGAAATTGTTTTTCGTGATTCTCTTCCCGAAATTTCGTGAACTTACACACATTCTACCGAAATTACTTGATTCCACCGGGAATCGAAGGCACCACCGCTCTTACCGAAAGCAGATACGTTAAGCACTATAGGGTTAAAATGAACTTAAATGGTAAATTTATGTCCGAATTACATCTCCCCTCCTTTCGAGCTTCCTCTGTTATGTCTGAAGTTGAAGTCAGTTCGCAATCAATGTCAATCTCAATATCGCTACAAGGGTCGTCCATATGCTCCTTCTCTCTTTCCTTTTGCAGAGAGACCTGTTAGCCAGGGCTGACAAGGGTTGTGTGAAAGTGGAAAGGGGGATAGATGTATTCTTCTTTCTCTTTTGAATAAACATGGCGAGAGGATTTCTGTTGCAAAAGTCCGTCCAGAGACAACAGAGGCGGAAGAAGGGTGATGACGCATTGCTCGTGTCAGAACTGACACCACAATTGCCACATGCACTTGACTCGGAATCCGCTGATGAATTAGTGCCCATTCCCGGTACATTTACGGAGGAAGACGTTTTCTGGAGCACAATTAATTATATTTTTCCTTCTCCGGTTTCTAAACTTAAATCTGCTACGATTTTGCAGACGGATTCTGTTCTGTTTACAATTTTTTTTAAAAATACACCTTAAGGGTGTGGTCCACCTTGAAAATGTAATGGATTGATATGTACGGGGTATATACAAAATTCCAATCTTGTTAAAATAATTATTTACTCAAGCAACTTTAACAGAGTGTACCGAGCCGCCGTATGTCAGTGGTAGAGCGTTGGCGTAGCATTCGAGAGGTCGTGGGTTAGATCCCAGCGGCTGACCATCCTGATTGAAGTTTTTCCAGGCTTTTTGCTCAGTCACACCCGATAAATGCCAGGATGGCAACTTCCACATAGGTCCTGGCTGACACCTTCCTGAATCCTTTCCCCTCCCCTATCCCGGCCTGAGCCTTAGATAGTCATAAGTAAAACTCAAAATTTAACTGAGTTCGAAGAAAGGAACTTTTTTCTTGTCTTGACATGAATAATCACATCTTGAATTATGTAGAATTATTTCAAGGGGCACAGCGTGCATTGAACTAACCTGTATTCGTAGGCATTAATAAATAAATCACCTGTAATTATTACTGTAAAGTAGGCTATTTACCAAACCTATTTTGTTCGTTATGAAATAGACCAGAAATATAGTAGCGTATTTATTGAGAATTTAATTTTTAAGGTCTTTAGGCAACTTTGGCTCAGGCCGGATGGATGGTGATGGGATGAATTGGTGGAATGAAGAAATTGGGAGGAAACGGGAGAACCCCGAGAAAATTCACGCACACGGTGTTTGTCCACCACAAAGTCCACATGGCATGAGCAGCGATCGATCCAAGGACCCCTAGCACTAGAGGTGAGCACCGTGGCTTATTTATGTTTCGCACCGAAGAAAAAAGTAAATTACGCAGTTTTAAGAGCCAAAGGTAATATGTTTTATTTCTTTGATCCTTTTTTTTTTAAAAAAAAATCCTAACGCCTAAAAAGCGTTTCAAAATGTATTTTGTGTCTTCTTGCGACCATTGAAAATCTGCGCCCCGCTCCGCCACTGTTTCCCTGAAGTTATTAATCAATATTAGGAATTTAAACGAATATTTCCTGCGTTTGAAATTACCTTTTAGTGACAAAATCATGGAGCTTCACAATACGAAATCTCGAGAATTGCATTTTGTAATCTGCTGGCAATTAAAATGAAAGGAGGACATTGCAATAATGCTTCAAATTTCAGGAGGTGATTCTTCAGATCAAAACAAAAAGGAAAGTTCCTTTTCTGGAATTCAAAATTATGCATAGTTTCGGAGCTATGTGAGCTCAAAGCTACGGCTCATATATATCACTATTGTCAACTGGCATTGAATGTATCCTGTAATCTTGCTTCGCCCGGCAAGCATTTCATGGTTCTCGGTGGTGTTACCCAACTTTCGCTCGACAGACATCACCAAATAGGGATTTAGCGAGATTCTCCAACAATCTCTCGAATCACACCCCAAATTCTCGAGCACACGCCCCGAAATTTCAAATGTTTACGGTTAAAAATAGAAAGAAACCCTACAAAACTATCCGCACAATTTTGTATTTACATCCATCCGTACTGACAAGTGACAACCCTTATACACCTGCAACCACAATTTGAAAATGAACGATCGTATTTCCAGTAGCGACTAATACATACTAATAAAGATGATTCAAGTTTCCAAACGTTCACTCGTTTATCCGAATGACAATGTTGACTCACATAGAACAGAATATCTCATTTAGATCCACGAATATTCGTTGAATATTAAAAGAACATTTGTGAACGAATAAGGATAACCTCTTCAGCAAGCCAGGCGACGTCGGCATTTGATCGGCGAATACGGGGCCGACAGGCGGGTGGGATTTGGGCTGGGTTACGCATCTATGCCGACTTAGACGATGGCCCGGAATATGGAACGACGACACCGACGGCGGCCTGCAAAATGGTCCGACGACCAAGTATCAGTTATGGATCGCGCTGACCTTCCCCCGACTACTAGTTGGTCGGACCACCACCGTCGGGGTAGGCATTTGGCTTGCTGGGTAGCTGAGAATATTAAAAGAATATTCCAGGTTGAAAGTTCTGGAATATTCCTAGAATATCGTAAAAGAACAAGCATCTTACATATATTTATAGAATTTCCATGGAAAATTTATGAAAATATCCTCACCATATTCGCTTATCCCAAACGTTCAAATATTCGTAGAACCATCTCAGTATATACCAAAAAACTCTTGATATTCTCAAATCCCCACGAGTACAGAATATCCCTAGAATATACCTTTGCTGAAGAAACCCCAGTTTTCTGATAAAAGAAATTAAAGCGTAACAGTTTCGGAAGTATACCACCTCCTTCTTCAGACTTACTACACAACTCCTACTACTTTGCTGCTACAGAACTACAGTAGTAAGAAGTAGTAGTACAGTACGACTGAGTTGAGTAGTACAGTCTGAAGAAAGAGATAGCATACCTCCGAAAATGTTACGGTTTAACTCCTTTTTGTGAATATTGAAGCATAATCAGCCTCGTCAGAAAACTGCGTTCTCTTCATTTAAGATGCATACAAGGTTGTACTTTTATGCTGTATTGTTGTATTGTTATGTTATTACAACTTTTTCAAAATGTTGTAATATTTTCCTAAAGCACTCTTGACAATACACCTTCATACCAAATTTCATTACTCTAGCTCGAACGGTGTGGATAATGTATTTTTGGCTGCCATTTTGAATCCAAGATGGTGATTTTTTTTAAATGTAATATTTCGCTAAACTACTCTTGATAATACACCATTATGCCAAATTTCGTATCTCTAGCTCAAACGGCGTTGAAAATGATATTTTGGGGTTCGCCATTTTGGATCCAAGATGGCGTCTTTGGAGACGTTTTGTAATATTTTCGTAACTTACTAGTGATGGTGTATCGTCATACCAAATTTCGTTTTCCTATCTCCAGCCGTTTAGGCTATGTATTCTATGAAAAAAATCATTTTGGTGGCCATTTTGGATCCAAGATGGCGACTTTTTCAACCATTTTGTAATATTTTTCTTAATCTACTAGTAATGATCTACCTTTATACCAAATTGTGTTTTTCTAGCTCAAGCCGGTTAGTCTGTGTAATGGGTTCCCAAAACCTTGGTCTTTTTATGTGCGACATACGAGTTCTTGGAGACTGATTTATTTTTTAATCTCAAAAAACGAAAAAAATACCGTACGGTCGAAAAAAAAGACTGTAGCGGTGAGTAATATATTTTTATAGCTATTGGAAGTGAAAACATAGAGAAATAATGAGTGTCGTATGTCCAGTAGGTTACGTGTGACACAAAAGCAAATCTGAACCGTGTCATTAATGGTCATGAGATAGAATTACTGCCATGTAAAAATCGATATCGCTCATATCAAATCTCTGAGATCAGTTCCTTTGGGGTCGTTCAAGTATTACGTAAGCATTCAGATGGAGAGGGGGAGTTCAAACTTTTCTTTTTTTTCCTGACATTGATGGCAGATCAGAGTAATGCTTACGTAAGACTGAAATATGGACCCGAGCTGATAATTTGCAGTGTGTTCGACAAGTTTTGTGAATAATACGTCTGTTAAATAATTTACGATTATTAAAAAGGAATTAAAATCACCGTTTAAAGTGTGACTTAATTTTGACTGTTTAATTTATCGTTCACTGATATTTATTAACGATTTATTATCTCTTCCCTTAATACATATTACCACAAGTTTAAAGATTTAAACAAGAAATCTAAGAAACGGAGAAATGAATTATGATCCAACTAACAGAGAACCAAATAATGTAAATACAAGCTAAAGAATTGTGGAATTTAATAAGCCAACTACTTTTTTCTCATATCCGGATCATAGCGGTTAATCAACATCAACAAGGGAATCGAATTTGCTGTTCCGAGCGGCATCTGACAGCTTGTAGTTGATCAATCAACACATGGGACATTATCGGATTCTGGTACAACAGCCAAGGGTCGACCCAATGCTACGCCGGGATTTCAGATCAATCGCAGAGAGGCTCGCGAAAATCTGCCCACCTAGTGCTCGGATGGAAAAGCTAGCGACAAGAGGGGAAGGCGAGAAGAACACGCGACTAGGACGCCTCCGGCGGCAGGATGGAGAAGCTTCACAATTAGGGCATCGGCTGGCTGGAGGATAAAAGAAGGACGACATCGGACATAGAAGAAAGTAGGTCATATTTTTACTCAAATTTCGTGAGTTCACTTAATGTGACGTCACAAGACATTTTGTTAAAAAGAAAGATATCCACCTTTTCCGTCGTTTCGAATGAAATAGTACCATGGTTCAGTTCGCATTCCCGAGAAATAGTTGTCAATATCTGGAGGAATAACTATTTGGATAATGAACAATGGTATAATGTTCTGAATAATCCGACATTTATCAGAATAACGGATAATTATCCCCACCGACCCCCCCCCCCCCCAAAAAAAATAGGTAAATCGATATCTCAATAACAACGATTCTTTGATTTCTTCAGGGCCAACACACCGTCCGAATGACAATCTCCTTATTCAGTTCACGGACGGATTCAGGAGTTTCGTGAAGGGAGGTCACTTCATATTGTTAAGTTTGATTGTGGAATATGGAATGCTAACAACATTCTTACAAAAAAAAAGAAGCGATTTGTTATTAAAACAAAAACATAGACGTTTTTATGAAGTAAATTGCTGAAATAATGCAGTAACTATAAAAATAAAATATTTTCCATTGAGGAGGGGCGCGTGTCCCCCACGTGCCCTCTTTAGATCTGCCACTAATTCAATTATTCTTTATATTAGTATGTTTTGATGCCACAGAATATTATTCGCTCGTCATTGCTTTCATCTGATATTTCTGACACGATGTTCAAGTTAGGTTCACAGTTGCACCTACTCTTCCATGCATTCTGTGAAACAAGTGATTAAGGTGAGAGCTTTCGTTTTTACTTCATGAAATTACAATAATGATTACTTTTGTTGTTCTGCACTATTATCCATTACGAAAGCATGGAGAACGTGTAACATTCTTATTTGATCAATACATGTGGTGATAAAAAAAAAAGTTTCAAATAGGACTGAAACTTTTAGTTGTTTTAACCAAAACTTTGTTTGAAACGAATTTGTTTGGCACCAGTGAAGAGAAAAAAAATACGAGGGTACTGAGGAAACTTAAACACGGGTCGACCGACTAGTTGGCATTCGACGCCGTACCTACTAACCCACAAAGATTGTTGGCTGAAGTTAGTGGAGTCTAGCTCATATAGGAAAACTTTAGAACTTAAAATTTCCATTATAACTGCAAAGAAATACAATATTACATTACTATAAGGTCCGCTGTACGTTTGTTAACAATAAATGAATATGGCTTTTGTATAATTACAACGAAACAGGTCATTAAGTAATGTGTTGCGCCGTATAGATATAGGTAGCATGTCAGACTGCAAAATACTCTGTTCTGTTCCTGGTAGGCGCTGTTATATTTTTCTTCAGTGCTCGCAAGTTAATTCGTTAAAAAAAAACTTTTGTTGATAAAAAACAAAGTTTTGTTTGGACCCTATTCTAACATTTTTTTTTGGTAACCACAAAGAATTTTTCTGTGTACAGCGTTTCCAACTTAGAGCCTATTTGAATTTAATTTTAAGACAACTTTGGCTCAGACCGGATGAATGATGATGGGATGAATTAGTGGAATGAAGAAAGTAGGAGTAAACGGGAGAACTCCGGGAAAACCCACGCACAAGGTGTTTCTCCACCACAAAATCCACATAACATGAGTAGGGATCGAATCGACGACACTTACCACCAGAGATGAGCGCTCTACCAATAGAGCCACCGAGCGAGCCTAAGTCGACGCCTACAATGAGAAGAAAATGAATAATTCTCACTAAATCAGAAACAATGAGTTGAATGAAAATTTTGTTGAAGGGAATTTGCTTCTCACAAGATGGCAGATATCAAGAATGAAAACACGATATCACTGTATTGTCAGTGTTGCCAACCTGTAATAACGTTAAATAGTTTTCAAACAGCACTATGTAGTGTTATTGCATATTTGACATCTCCTGGTGATTATAAACGACATATGTAAAAACACACACCGTAGTGTTGCAAACTATGGACAACACGAAATATCCTACGATAATATGTACTAGCTTGTATAGGATGGCGAAAACACTTCGATTCCGAACATGTAAATACGAATGCTTTGTGCCTTGTAATGCAGTGAATTGTCTGTTGAAGGTGTCCTATCCACATGTTTCTATTGATGAGGGTGATTTGAGATAAGATTTGAGGATGAGACCCCTCACAGCGGGGGCTCTAGCGGAATCACTGGTTGTTTCAGTTATTGTGTCCTTCCTTAAGCGTAGATCAAAATCAACTACTGCTGTAACGGCTGCATGACATCTTCCTGTAATGCTTCTTCTGTCTGGAATTTCTTCCCTCCCAGATGCTTCTTAAGCAGTCTAAACAAATGATCATTACTAGGGGCTAAGTCTAGACTGTATGGGGCGTGGGACAACACCTCTCAGTGCAAGTTGGTCAATGTTGTGACCATCAATGAGCAGAATACAGGCTGACATAGTCAAGAAACACAATGACATTGTCCCGATAACATCCAGACCTTTTCTTGCGAATGGCATTTCGTACGGCAATCTGCAGTAATGTGGATTTAAATTACACTATGCACTTCCAGAGAAGAAATGTTGTGTCCTAAAAATCATTCAGTAGTATAAAAAGCCCAGAATAACCTTTTATTTGTTTTCAAGGAGGAAAAAAACGACAATATCTGCTTGTTCCCTATTGCTTTCTATGGAATTAATGCGTCGGTAAGCCTTACAGCGTGACGTCATACTCGCTACCTCCAGGCCTCTAATTCCGAGAGCTTCGGACCTGTCCAATCAGCATCGAATTTTGCTACGTTTTCCATTCTATATAAGCCTTACCTGTGCGAGTTATGGCTCCCCGCTTTTTCATCACTTTGACATAGCAGCACTAATACATTTTGACAAACTAGTGTTATTCTGCCTAACTCTAGATTCGAGAAAGCTGCGAATAATTTTTACTCACCACTACCATTAGATGTAAATGCTTGTGAGTATATTAGACTCACGTATATCCCTGCTTTAATACAATTTTCATTTATTTAACTATTGGTGAGAAACTGGTGGAATTGAGGGCATAATATGGGTTCAAAATGTACTTACCATCCAAGTAAAATGAATATATTCTAATAATGAATCACCACAATGTCGGAAAATACAGGTTTGTCGCTGTGTGAGAGAGAATCAACACTACGAGAATGATATAGTACCATGCCTTGGAAATAATAACTTAACCTAAATTCATCTAATTAAATAAAGATAAAGCTCAAAAACATTACCAAACAATCGTTAATTAAATTAGTTCAGGCCTTTATGTCGCAACTGACTAAATTTTACTTATCGCTACGATCAGTGTAATATACAGGGTGTAAAGAAAAAAAATGTTTACAAAATTTGGGAAATGAATTCTGACATCAAAACAAGAAAAAACATTTATATAAACATGGGTCGAATTCCGCTTCGTTTTCAAGATACAGAATTTGCAGCTTAGAACCTAAAATCGATTCTTTACCATGGTAAATACAATGGATATTTCACCATAAATATTAAACGATGTACTAAAATAACATTTAGTTTTCGGAAGGTGATTTATATCAATATAGTGGATATTGGGCGTTAAAAAGTAATGCAATTGGGTGGTCAGTGTTGCCAACTTGGTTTATCGTTTATTTATTTTTTTCAAATAGCACTACGTCTACCCACCAGATTCACAAAAAAAATTCAGGGTAGGTTTCCATATGATTTCATTGACGGTCTCCATAAGTGTGATGTCACTTTCAGAAATTTACGATAAAATTCGCCACACTTCTTGTGAATATTAGTTAAACATTTCTTTAACAGGATCAGAATTCCAGAAACGATGTTTAGAAAAACGTGTAAAATATTTTTTTTACAGTGTATAAACGTTAATGTATTTTCCTTTTTTCGACAGAAGCACTCGCGGTTTCCACCTTCAACGATTTTTTCCCCTTTTCCCATAAACATTTCACAGTTGCTTTGGGAATTTCTTAAAGTTAGAAAAGAAACTAAGATAAATTTTAATATGACAACTACATGACACGTAAAAAAAATCTACCCTGTTTCCTGGAAGTATTTTATATATATATAAAATAGACAGCAACGGCAATAGCAAGCTGATGGTTCTGAAAAAATAAAAAAAGATGAAGCCTCTTTGTAAAATAATGAACAAGAATATTTTTAGCAAAGAAATGAGACCTAGCATTTTGCTGTTATTGTCAAAATATGTCACCCGAGGTTTTTGAATACTGCCTTTTGAAACATATTTTGTGTGTTGGCGTCAGATGTTTTTCCTTAATGTTTGGGACACGCCTAATTTGAGGAGGAAAAAAAATCTGAATTCTTCTTTCTTCTGTTCTCATAAAATGTAAATAAAACAATTAATACAAGGAGTATTTTCTTTCCAACTTCCGGTGAGATGTAAAGAGATAAACAAGAGTAACATAAGAATGTCAACATACATACAAAAGTTACGTTAATACCACTTCTACCTCTCCACGATGTTTCACTCGCATTGATTCACTGGTCGAAACGGAGCACCAGTTTTCGCAATACCTTCTGAAGAAAGTTCCCAGCAGTATGGTAAGCCTCTTCTCGAAACCTTCGATACATTTTCTGTACAGAAAACACTCTCATGGACTCTCCGATGAATTTCGGCTGCGTTCAGTTCTTCAACATTTAACATTGTCAGTGAAATCGGGGATTCCCCAAGTGCAAAGTTGGCTCCCTCATTTGATTCCTTCAAGGTGATGGACTCGACGTGACCGAAATTAATTGGAAAGTGTGTTTTGTAGGGAAATTAGTTCATGAGAGTATCATCTGTACAGAAAATGTCTCGAAAGGTTTCGAGAAGAACGAACTAATGTCCATCATGAGGCTTACCATACTGCCGGGAACTTTCTTCAGGAGGGGCTATATTTAGACCAGTGAATGAATGAGAGTGAAACTTCGTGGTGAAGTAGCAGAGGTATTAACGTGACTTTTATTGACATTCTTGTGTTACTCTTGATTATCTCTTTACATCTCAACAGATGTTGAAAAAAATACCCCTCGTAGCAAAAAAAAGATGAAGTATATCATGTGAAATGCGCATGCGCGATGAAGTGCGTATAGGAGATGTGGAGGTAGCGAACGTTCCACGCCTTCTCGACTTACAGCATGAAGTTATGTGAGGTGGTCAGTCCCACGTTCGACCGCCTTTACCTCCTCAAGCCCAGAAGTACTAAGGACACTCTGGTATTCAATTTGATAGGAAGCTGAGTGCACCTCAGAGTGCCAGACATAGGAGGACTAAAGGAAAGTCTCCGGCATCGTGGCCCAGATCTCAACTGGACCGCCCGATTTATAGTCAGACGTGATTGTATTGTTATTGTTCAGTAGGTTTGAATATTGAAAATATTTTTACATTGATAAACATCTAACGCAATTCTTTTCTTGAAAGTAATGCACTTTGATCACTACAAGCTTGTAGTTCCTCCAATGAATGATCACTGTTTTAAAAATTAAATTGATTACCCCTTAAACAATTTTAGATGCCTTCCGATTCGTAGTTAGTTGCTCTACCACCTAAGCCACGGCGATTCCAACACAACTTTTAATTAGTCATTGTACTATTAAGATATCTAATTTAAATTTCGTGCACTATTTTGTAGTTACTAGAATTGTTGCCTCGTACAATCTCTATGTTGTGTGTAAAAGATAGAGAGTAACAGAGGCGAATATTTTTCTCCTTCTTTTTCTTAAATCATGCTCTCCGTGGTGATCATGAGCTCTAAGATACATATAAGATCAAACAAACATCTAAGTTTGTAAATTTAGACAGACATTTTTGGCTATATCATGACGTAAGCAATACCTCTTTATTTTCAGCATGTCGAGTGATCAAATTGAAATGCTTATATGAACCAATCTTTTTAATGTAATAAACTTATTAGAAGAAATCAGTACTAAACGTTTACCTATACGTTTTTTAATGTTTTATATTCGTACGTCCAAATTCTCTATGCCAATTTTTGTACTTTCTGACAACTATGACTAGATCTGTAGAAAATTCATTTCTCAAATGCTATTAACACGCTATTTCTGCTCTACCTTTGCTAGAGAAGACCATAGTAAGGTGCGAAATCGTTCTAGTTACAGACGGGAGGATAATTTGTATTTGTCATCCAGCTTTTGATGTTTATGTTGTATATTTCGGAAAGAATTGGAAGTAGTCTAAGGTAGATTCCATAGATATTTTATTTTTTGTTTAATATGAATAGCTAGATCTTTGATCATAACATAAGCATTTTTATGATAGTGATCGTGATATCTATGTTAACGATTATGATTATGAAATGCATTTTTGCATCAGAACTCATTGGTGCGGGTGGAATTTTTTTATCAATCTCTCCCAGGGAGTTGATAGAGACAGTCAGAGGTCATAACTGGAAGTGGAAATGATAAAACAAGTGGTGTCATTGCGAATATGGTAGGAGGTCTACTCACACGTGAATATGATTAGAGAGGGAAATAACTGAGTGATTTAGGGAAAGAGTATATATTGCATTCTATCTTCAACATGAAAAAGAATACTTGGAAAGATAATATGGTTTTATAGCTAACGGTTGAGGACTTAGAACATTAATAGGAATGGAATTCGAGGTGATACCGTTCTACCAGGTTTGTCTAGGGATTGTATGTATGAACGTATATTTACCATTTGCCATTTGCAAAAGCATGCAAAAATCAACTGCAGAATACGAAAATTAACACAATTAATACGACCCCCCCCCGCGCCAACAAATTGTTAATAGAGAAAAAAATTGTCTCCAATGGGGGAAAAATTCTCTCTGCACCCCTATGATTTCGCACCCTGGCCCATAGAATAAGTTAGATCTAGAAGCCTAGATAAAAGCTTTCCCTTGTGGTATAATATTGGCGTAAATTGAATCCTTTGTTTCCCCCTCTTTCTCTCACAGATGGCGTGCTCTTCACACCGAACGTGTTTCCTTCTGCTTCCGGCCGGCGCGGGAGAAGCAGTTTGATGGCCAGTCTGTTAGTTAGCGAGCCTTGACAAGACAGGCGGCCCAAATTGATCGTCTTCGGACGCCATTGCTGTCTATTAAGAGAAGACGAAACGATCCACAGTTAGTCCCTGGAACTCTCCACAGATTTATTCCTATGAGGAAATGAAACAGAAAAGGAAGAAAGTTCATATGAAGGGAAAAGAAACCGGAAATGGGGTAAAAGGACTAAATGTGTGCAGGACCTGGCGTCATTACCGAAACGTTACTATCGTGAATCATTAGAAACTGTATTTCTCTTAAGTATTGGCCTTATTGCAGTACTCCTTGATTTTCTGTTATGTATAATAATTTTAACATGATTTCTGATTTATAACTACAGTAACCACAAACTCCCTGATCTAGTGCAGGGAGTCCAAGACACCAGTCCCACGGTTAAAATATACTCGAGCTTAATGCAAGTAAAATATATCAACACAAGAGAACAGAAATGAAGGGGGAAATTTGAAGGGATCGGGAAAATAAAGTGCTGACCTACATTTTCTTGAAAATTGAGTTAAAATAGATTGACGGAAGATGCCCACACATTTTGGTCTCGGTGCCACTGTGGAGTCATTAAAAGAAACAGAATAACAAAACCTTGCACAAATATATATTGAACTTTCATGCTTTTACTGGCAGAAGTACATGAAGCTACATGCATACACAATGGATATATGGACCTTTAAATTGATGTATCAAAATGTGCATCTTACCCCATACATCAGTGTAAGATGCGTATTCATTTTGAAGGAATATGTGTAATATATTACAATTAAGATAACGAAATTGAAAAGAGAAACTTCATGGTTATATTATCTATCACATGACTAATATACTAATGATATGTATGGAAGTATTTCGTCCACTTCAGAAAATATTTATTACAATGTCAACTTGACGACATCTGCTTGAAAGTGCAGATTTCTCTCCCTTGTGTGATAATGAATGGTACATCAATTTAATATAACAATGGCTTTATGTTTTGTGTGAAATAAGAAAATAGTCCCTTAACGTATGACATCCATTCTATAGAGTATGCGCCGAGCAGCCGTAGCTCAGTTAGGAGTGCGTTGGCATCGGTTTCTATAGGTCCTGGGTGATACGTGCTGACTGTGTTGACGCTGTGCGTCAGCATTGAGTATTATTTAATGGAAGCTAAAGCTATTTAAAGTTATTCATTCTGTTTACGTTGTTGTTTGTTGAACGAGAAATTAAATATTAAGATACAAGAATTTTAATTTATATTGTTGTGAAAATATTTAATAGAATAAAATTTAATATGAAATATGTCTGATGAACGATCTAAATGAAGTATGACGTCATGCCCGATTTGCTGTGTGAAACGAAGATGAGAAAGTCTAACTACATTATACTGTTTTTGAAATGGTGCTGCGGTAATTTTGTTAACCTTCCAAGACAATGGCTTTTAAGATATATAATTTTTATGTTCAATAAAGTTTGAATTGATTGTTAAAGCTATCAGAAAATTGGAAATAATGTAAAACCAAAGTTAATTTATTTTGTAAAGTAAAACAATTATGTAACAAATTATAATATTGAATGTAATTGTGCTTGGTCGCAGACGCTTTGTAAGTCAGTGTACGTAAGAAGCCTAGGAAGGTGCAAGCAGTAAATTACGAAATTACAAAGATTTAATATATTTAAGTCTTTTATTGAAATAACTTTTTAGCTTCCCCTCTGTTTTGGCTTTCCCTCTACGTATGCTCTTTGCCTGTGAGGGGATCTTAGATTTTCTTGGTCAAGGTATAATTAAACCGAGTGTCGCCTCACCAATATGTCAAACGGCCGGACCAGTCTCGGTTCATGACGTCATCCTTCCAGGAAGTAGCGTTGAGAACCGTTTCCTTGAGGTTTAGGAAGAATCTTGGCTCCGATCTTCATAGTAAAGGCGTCTACCTGAAGAAGCGTCCCTGTGGTAGTCATCCTGACTTAGATTTATCCAGATTATCCTCAGTAACACAAGGCTAATGCTGGGATGGTGTTTCAAAAATATGCCCCAGTGGACTTCTTTCCTACGTCCTCACTTCACTCCTATTCTGGCTTCAGCCATAGTTGCCTAAAGGCCATAAATAACATTCAAATTCTATTGAACACGTGCGTAGGCTAGCAATTACAAATTTCCTTGAATGACTACATTCTATTCAACAAGAAAAGTTTAAAGAAATAAGTGTCTAACCAGAAAACAGTCTTATTTACGTCAATGCATTTAGATAGTGAACATCTTTCCGCAGCCTATACGGGGTAAGACGCTAGTCCACCTGTTTCCCGCTTCACACATGACTTGTGATTCAAAATTAACCAAATCAAGTGCATTTGCTGCTCTGTCTTGGAATCTGAACTGTTTATTGAACACAAAACTGTTTTAGTGGAAATTATTTTTAGGCAGAAAAATGTATGTAGAGTTTAATGGACTTGCTTTGTCTCCATGTGACAAATTCGCTACAGCCCCTTAAAGAGAATAGCGACTAACTCTTTCACAACATTTTTTTTAAATCTGAGGTCATAGTTATACAATTACACTACTGTAGCCATCTTTCGGTGATAGGCATCTACCTCAATTGACTCTATATTAATTATTGATTTATAAGTTTATTCGCTATTATGTTATAATTCAGTTGTCAAATAAACAGCGACGTCAAGCGTTGCTGCCATCTCTTGCAATTTTAATACAATTAAAGGATTTTTTTTTTAAATTATTATTTCATAAAAAAAAAAAATCATTTATGCTGAGCACTTGACCAGTCAAAAGAATATGACTTGAATTGCATAACTTGGAATGTTTCTACAAAATTTATAGTTACGTTTAAAAGATTGCAAGACTGGGATCTAAAATTAAGTTACGCAGAGAGATACACAGACATAGTGAGCAAAATGGGGCTTTCATATACAGTTACGTAATATAAGAGAGCGCTACTGAGGTGTAGAATGAATTAACTAAGTTGATATATAAAATGAACTACAAGAGGATCTCTTTTGACTACGTAGTACGCTTGTTTTCTCTGTGCGTAGTCAGGTGTTCAAGTTCCGTCAGGATCCATTGAGCGAAGAATTTCCGAACTCACTTTAGCACACACTGTATGCACCGTCTTTAGTAGCTCACCAGCTCATTTAGGACGTTAGTGACAATTCAATTCAAGAAAGTGCTAGTATTCTTTTAAAAGAGAAAAAAGTTCCTGTGACCATATCCCACAAGATGCTTGGTTTTGCAGCTAGACCTAGCAAAAAGTAACACCAAAAGACAACACATACGGCAAGTATTCGGTAAATAATAGAGCAAGATATGAAGACTTTATGGATGATAATCAAAATCTTATATAAAGAATGTATTTCTTGTTCCTTCTGGATTTTCTTCCATTTTTGATCCTGTATGTCTCAGGCGTACCACAGGGTAGTATTCTGGATACATTTCTGTTTTTATATATATTAGGACGATCCCCTATTTCGTTTCATTTGATCCGAAACCATAATCCCGCTTTCTCTTCTTCGCAATTGCAAATTATTTCAGGAAATCTGTTGTACGATGTTATTGATCTGCACTATTATATCTCAGAACTTTTCTTCAGAAAGACGTCATAAACTTCCAGCACTTGTTGAACACATTACTTACATGTTTTTAACACAAAACTAGCAAAATTACATTAATGATGTGTTTAAATAACTGTCAATATTACATTTACAATGTACTCAAAAATGGAATATATTTCATATTGATTGATGGTGATAGTGATCAGTTTTGGGAACTAAAACATGGAATCGGAACCTGAGAACCGGAATCTGTTTAAAACAGATCACATTCTTTACTTTTTTTAAAAAAAATCGTTCGTTTACTTCACTCAGTGATGCCAGTGACGAACCTGAACAAGAAGATGAGAATCGCTCAGCAGTGAGAAAACGGTGTAAAACGCGTGAGGTGTTTGTTTCCACTGAGATACACGCAAAGAGACGTCTTCTTCGCTCACACCCACCCTAACCACCCCCCATGAAACTGTCACCCACCCACCCCTACAGAAACCTTGCCATGCAGAATAGGGGGCTTGAGAAACATTTTCCTCTCACTTCCACTCGCAAAAGCTACAACCGTGGATGAATTCCGAGTTTAGTTGAGTTTGCTTTATGGTTCTGTGTGGAAGTTTCTTTTGGAGCTGAGACTATTTTTTTTTTTTTGGTTTTTGGTTTTGAGATGTTCTGGAGAGGAACAAGAGAAAGCGTGAAGCAAAGGACGACTCACGTAGATAGAATTCCAAGACTATTTGATCTCAACCAGCAGCTGGAAACTCTGATATGCTATGTGTGTGTGAAAGATTCGCACGTGTTATATGATAAAATAAGGCTGAAAAATGTCACATGATATGGATACAGACAGCTGTGCGGAGACATCACACAAATAAAAAGGTAGGAATTTTTCTCCAAGGGCATGGTCATAGTTAAAGGAATAAAAAGAAGATAGGGAGCAGTGTTGATGAGGACTGGCTATGTTGCCAATTAAAATCCAAGTCATGAGGGCTGGAAAATTATTAAAGCAGCAATAGAACAACACAAGTTGAAGGAAGTTGGATTTAATTTAATTTTCAAGGCACTTAGACAATTCTGGCTCAGGTCGTGTGGATGATGCTGGAGTGAAGAAAGTGGAAGGAAATGGGAGAACCCCGAGAAAACCCATGCACACGATATTTGTCCAACACAAAACCCACATGGTATGAGCAGGGATCGAACCGAGAACCTCAAGTACAAGAGGGGAGCGCTCAAGCTGAAGGAAGTGAGGAAGGAGTGGGGTATAACAAGGTATCGGTGAGAGGCTTCCTCATAGAGTAATGATATTAAAGAAAGAGCGGGAAAATAATAAAACAACATCTTAGGAATTTCCGGAGCAATCTATCCTCTCCATTCCCAAAATTGAAGCATACTATGCAAGCATATCCCAACACAAAGATCTTGATGCCCCAAAGGCAGTTCTCAACTTTTCTTCTTGCGCATATACACCTACTGAACAGAGGATCTTTTCTTGTGGTCTTTCTTTTTCTCTTTCCCTTTATATTGACTAACCTTCACAACAATTTTTTTAGTTTTGCTTGCAATCTCAGGAGGCAATACCACTGCTTTACTTATCCAACATCTCTAAGGTCACCACCTACAACTCCGAAACACATCCAAGCCTAGACAAACTCCTTGAACTTTCCAGTCCCTTCGCTCCAAACCATCATATTGAACTGTACATTTCCGTCGTCTTCTCCAAACAGATTGCCAACGTTTTCCTCATTGACACGTTCCATTCTTATTACAACCTCACCGCTCAACCTACCGAAAGAATATCCTCGTCTTTAAACACCTTCTCTAAACGTTCCTCCAGGCTCTTTCTTCTGATATCAAAGATACCATTTCCTTTCCACAGGACATTCTATTCGGTTGGTGCGAATGAAATGTTCGCCCCAGGTGCGGCATGTCTACAGGCCAAAAAAAATGAAAACTACATTACCTGATTGATCAAAGTAGTCGCTGTCTATCGCTCAGCCAACGATTGAATTCCGTTGCGAAAGAATGGAGTCTGCAATGCGAAGAAATCCTCAACCACATGCTACACTGCCCGATCATCAGCGAAAAGTCTTCTCTGCCAAGAAGTGATCGAGATGCCAAGAGGTGGTAGTCAGTGGAATAGATCGGGGGAATGCGGCGGGTGAGGAAGGGTTTCATACTTCAACTCATGGAGAGCCTGCACCGTTCTTTGCGCGACATGCGGGCAGGCATTGTCATGCAACATGAGAACACTATGTCTGTTGACTATTGCTGGATGCTTGCGGACAAGTTTGCTGTGCATTTCATGGAGTTTAGCACTGTAACGATCTGCAGTGAAGGTTTCACTTCGCCTGAGAAAGACGTGATAGATCACTCCCAATAGAAGCAATAACACCTTCCGTGGGTAGAGAGGTGGTTTAGGACACCGTCCTGGACGTTCAACATGACTCAACAATTGTCCTGATCGTTTACGATTGTCAAAGCAGATCCATTTTTCATCTGAAGTGACTATCCGATGCAGGAAACCTTCCCGCATATTCCTTACACTCAGAAAGAACTACACACCTCCAGACGATAATTCTTGTTGGTCGGTGTCAACTTACGTGGCATCCATGAGTCTCAATTTTCGCCTTACCATCGCACGAAGCCGCCGACTGACAGTGCAATGGTGTGTGCCTAACTCGTCTGCAATAGCACGAACACTTTTCAGAGGGCCCGCATCCATTGTGTTCCTGAGCAGCTCACCCGAACATATTGCAATGTTGAGTCACCGGAACGAAATTTGACAAACCAGCGGAGAATGGTGCGTTCATTCGCCATTCCTGTCGCAAATGCACTTTTTTTTGCGGCTGGCTTGGCAGAATGACGCAGTTTGAATTCATAAAGAAAAATCACTCGCAATTGTGTGTTCTCCATGGTACACCTTCATACGACCTTGTTCAACAACACACTGCCTCCTGACTGTCTGGATACACCACCCAGCAAACCGACGGCAGCCCGACCAACTAGTAGGCCCGACGACCAACCAGTAGGCCCGATGACCAACCGCGCGATCCATAAGTATCGTTTGGTCGTCGTGCTGTTTTCTGGGCCGCCGTCGGTGTCGCCGGCCCATCTTCCGTGCCCAAAACCCGCCCGCCGACGTCGGCTTCTCGTCGCGATTTTTAAAAACCCGACGTCGCGGGTTGGCTGATCGGCCTACCTTCGCCAACCAAATACTGACGTCAGGTCGACGTCTCCTGGTTTGCTGGGCAGCCTGTTTGCTGGTCGCATATGGAATTTGTGACGTTAGACCTCAGTCGTTCCCTGTGTTGTGTTTCTGAGAGGTGCGTTTCATACCAGGCGTCATACCATCTTTGACCCGCATCCAGCAAACACGATCTACATTTCATTTGATGTGACTTCACTGAATACTAACATCCCCCATACTTATGGTCTCACTCCCAATGAATACTACTTGGTCGATGGAATAAATCTATCTAACGATTTCTACGATAGGATAGTTTGTCTTCACCGTAAACAGCTTCTCCTTTAAAAACAGTAATTCGAATTAAGGCCACAGGCAGGGGGCACCCATATGGACTTTTCCTACGCCAACGCTTTCAACAGACACCTAGAGAAACCACATCTGAATTCCAGACATCTCAGTTCTTACATCTGACTTTGCTATATCGATGACATGTTTTTAATCTGTACCGTGGACAGGATTTCACTGGAAACATTCCAGCAAAGATCTCAGCTGCATCTTTCTCGTCAGATTCACCTGGTTCTTCTCCAGGGAACACATAACCTTCCTGACTCAAGAACAATCGTCTCGAGACTGGTGTCCATAAATAAACAAACCAAAGGCATGTAATATCTCCATTTCAATAGCACCTATCCATACCATGACAAAAACTCTCTTTCTGTCAAGGACATCCATATCTACTCCACTGACGACCTACTTCAGAATTATTTCAATACCATCTCGTTATCTCTTATCAACCGTGAATACCAATACCTTTCATTATACCCATAAATAGGTGGACCGTGTCAAGAATCAGAGAAACTCCAACAGGATTTTTCGCGAAGCCCTCCCCTCTCCCATATCACCTAACCTTCAGGTACTCCGAACACTCCTCTAACTACCGCATCTCATCTTATTGAAAGAGCTTTTTCCTCATGTCCAAAATAGTCTACTGCAGAGCCCCGTAACTAAACACGATCCTGACCACAACTGGAACTAAACACCCCCATATACCTGGTAAGTGCAATAAATCTCGTTGCAGAATATTTAATATTTTTACATTAGCTTCTTTAGTTCACATTGGTTCGTGGTGTCCTCAAATCTTGCAACGTTAATTTAACTCATTTCCCAATGTCATACAATGATAAACATTTGCACAGCGACATAAGTCGGGTGACAATACAATATTCTATTGTTTCTTTCATATTTCTGTATATTTATATGTTGTAAAAGCATATTTTAATATTTATTTTTAATACAGACTTCATTATCCTAAAATGAATACTAACCAGCAATGATATGGGGTTTTGCTAGTTGCCGAACACTTTAGGATTTGGTTCAGAAAATAGCTTGAGAAAAACAATAATAAAAAAAAGCTTTTTAAAAACATTCTTTTCTTAAACAATTCGTACTAAAAAGTAAAAAATAATTTTGTTTATGCATGACTAAAACGAAAAGCATGGACGCTCTCTCATATACAGTCACTTTATAAAGTCTTGAATTGGCGCTCCCCATGCATTTATTTTTAGTCATGCATAAACATTTTTTTTTTTACTTTTTAGTACGAATTGTTTAAGAAAGAAATAGTATCTTTAAAAAGCTCTTTTATTATTATTTTTTAAACCCTAGCCTAATCTTTGAGTATGCCATCCCTCACAAAATGTATTCGTTCCAACTTTATGATGATGCTTTATTAACAACCAAACTGTACTTAGAATTATACTGTTATAGTTCCCAACCTCATTGATGTGTTTTAAGCATCTACCAGGCCAGAATGAAGTAGACGAAAGAATGCAGAAGAAAGTCAGCCACGGCCTAAGTTACAGGTACTATCACGCCTGGTATGACTGAGGAAGTATACTAAAAAAATCTTAGGATGTTCGGCCGCTGGTATCAAACCAAGGACGTCCCGAATGTGAGCCCAACGCTGAACGGTTTAGCAACTAAGCTACGATCACTCTTTATTAAGTACATCTGTAATGCATGCTAGTATCTCAATCAAACCAGGCAGAGAGAAACTTATTTCAGATCAGTGGCGGATTCAGAGAGGCGGGAAAGGAAAAGGCCCCTTCTTTAAGGAATTTTTATAACATTATTTTAACAATTTTCCTCAGGTGAAGCTTTCATTTTGTTTCCGGGCAGATTTAATTTATCTAGAAAAAAATATCAAATTTTTAAGTTACCGGTTTCATATTCCATGATAAAACCTACCAATATTAAGGGGAAATTTGATAAATTTATACATTAAAAAATTAACTCCTTTGTCAGCGAGAAAATAAAAATGTCCCTGGTCTATTCCATCTGCTGTCCACCTCTCTAAAACTCTGGGTCCGCCACTGTTTCAGATTTAAGCTCAGTGACCTCTCTCTACTTATCTAACTGTTTTTAATATGGTGCCCCTAAAACTGGCAGATAGGTCCTTTTCAATTAGTTAATTTCCTCCTTTCTAAGAATTAATTTCTATAACGCCTGAAAGAAAGCAGGAAAAGGGAACCTGATTTTAGGTTTAAATTGGATTGAATTGAATTGAATGACCTTGATGAAAATTTGGCCCAGGCTGAGATAAGAGAAAGAAGATAATCTTGGAATGAGTGAGAAAAAAGATTTTAGTTCTCCGAATGTCTATGGCTTACGGAACTTGCAAGTTTATTGCCACAGTAACAAACGTTCACCAATGGATTCTATCCCGGGCAATACCAAACCAATGTCCATCATGAACACTTACTTCTCGAACATCACTTCTAATATTGTTCTCCCAACGACGCCTCGGTCTTCCCAATGGTTTCTTTCCCTCAGGTTTTCCAACCAGGATAGAATATAATCTACGTTTTTCTCCCATCCGAGCTACATAGCCTGGCCATCTTAGTCGCCGCGATTTCATTACTCTTACAGATGGTGAGTCGTACAGTTTGTGGAGTTTTTCGTTATGCATTCATTCTCCAGTCATCTCGTCCCGTTTTACCCCGCATATCTTTCTCAAAACCTTATTTTCAATCATTCGTAATTTTTGTTCATTTGCTAGTGTCGTACTCCAACTTTCACAACCGTAAAGTATTACCGGAAGAATAACCGTTCTGTATACTTTTAATTTCAATTTTCTTGATATTAATCGCGAGGTTAGGAGTTTCTGGACTGAATAGAAACATGCGCTGCCCGATGCTAAGCGACATTTTATTTCTTCCGTGACCTCGTTTTTGCTTGTTACGTATGCTCCCAAGTATTTAAATTTGTTTACTTTCTCTATGACCTCATCCCTAATTCTTATGTTTTTGTTTCCTGCATTCCTTTGTTTCGGCTTGTTATTATGTATTTTGTTTTATCTATGTTTACCTGTAGACCTATCTCATCGCACGCTTCTACTATGACATCGGTGCTGCTTTGTAGTGCATCTATATCGTCCCCTACTAAATCTACAACATCCCTGTGTACGAACAGTTGATTCAAACCATTCAAGGTTAGTTCCTTTCTGTCACCTTTAATTTTTAAAATCGCATATTCTAACGCGAAGTTAAACAGTAGTGGTGACAAAGCATCGCCTTGTTTCAGTCCGTTGCGAATCTTGAAACTATCTGACATCCGTACTCTGCTTATGGGGTCACTGAGACACATCTTCACTAGTTGAACAAGTTTTCTCGGAATTCCAAATCGTATCAGGATACTGTATAACTTCTCCTATTGATAGAATCATATGCTTTCTTAAAATCAATGAATAGCTTGTGAAACGTCCCAATGTATTCCCATTTCTTCTCCAAAATTTGTCTCAAGGCGAAAATCTGGTCCAACGTGGATCTATTTCTTGTAAATCCACATGGGTGATCTCCAGTTATTTCATTTACGTATACACTTATGCGTGTTAACATAATATTACTTAATACCTTGTAACAGGTTGGAAGTAACGCGATTCCGCGGTAATTATTACAGTCCGATTTTTCGGCTTTTTTGTAAATCGGAACTATTATTGAGGTTTTCCATTCCTTTGGGAGCACCTCCTTTCTCCATGTAGCACTGATCAATTTATGTAGTTCCTTGATTACTACCGTTCCTCCTGCTTTAGTTAATTCTGCTGGAATATTGTCTATTTCTGGTGATTTGAATTTTTTCAATTTCTTAACCGACATTTCGATCTCGATCTCGCTAGGTTAGGGAATCCACGGTTCTGCGGTATGGATTTCAAATTCCTCTGTTTCTTGCCCGTTTTGTACATTAAGAAGTTTGTCGAAATAACTTTTCCTCACATCGACAATTTTAGTCTGATCAGCCTGAAGATCTCCACGTTCATTTCTAATCATTCCTAACCTCGGCTGGTAATCTTTTCTTAACGAGTTTAATCCCTTTGTATATATCTCGTATGTTATTTGTCTTCCCGTTTTCCTCTATCTCCTGAATCTTCTGCGTTAGATATTCTCGTTTTTTGTTTCTGAACTCGCGTTTGGCTTTGCGTTTTGCGTTACTGTAGTGGTTGGTACTTGCTTCGCTTTTATTACTTAGCGATCGTTGCCTTGCTGTTTTCATATTTCATGAAGCTTAAGGCACTCTTCATCAAACCAAGGGTTGTTTTTTGCTGTTTCTTCTCAGCTACACGTTCCTTCGCTGTGCCCTTGAACGCTGAAAATTTAAGAGAAAGTGGATTATAATAGGGCACATGCAGCATATAAATGTTGAATATAGTAAAACACTCGTATTCAGAGAATATGTATAAGGAGAATCAACATGAATATTTAAAATAAAAAGTCTGATATGTTTTCATTTTATTGGAACTATTTCTTAATACTAATCTACTTTTAGATGAAAAATATTTATGAGATACATTACGGTTTGAGAGATACCTACCATAGATAAAAGCGTCCATATTCTAATTACCTACGGCAACTAGCAAATGAAGACCACAGGGAAAGGATGTAGTATGTCCATTAGGGTAATGACTTTGATACCACCTAGTTTCCCTGTATCATAACTTGATGAGCTTTCGTTAAAGATTACATAAAATCTTACTTTCATGGTGGTTTGATGAAAAAAACCTCACGCACAATATGATTTTAAAAATTTAATGTATCCCCTTTTTTGCCCATTCATTGAAGTCACTGTATGCAGTTACAAAATTGAACACAAGCTTTAGAATCACATATATATAATATATATATATATATATATATATATATATATATATATAGAGAGAGAGAGAGAGAGAGAGAGAGAGAGAGAGATTATAAATTATACAAGATTATATAGGGTCATCAAACATACAAGGTACTCAATTATTCACGATAATGTCATTGGACAGGATGAATCTCAGTGAGAGGTTGTCCTTGTTGCGACAGGAGTCGTACAAGTCTTGCATCACTTTGATCGCACGCTCACAGCACTGGCTGCTTCGGGGAATGTTTATTGGAGATTCATCTCTTTTCCAGTGGGTTTTCAAGCATTTGATACCTCTTGGGTAGTCACTCATAGCTGCAGATAGTTCTTCAAAATCTTCAGCGTGCAACAATTGACTGCTGAACCAATGGTCAGCCCATGAGTAGAAAATGAATGAACAGATTTTATGCAGTTTGTTCCGGATTTCAGGCATCAGAATAAACGCAAGAAGGGAGTTCCAGCGTGCATTGCTTATGTTTGGTATCTGTTGAAACTTCACGAAGGGGATCTCATTCCTTTCATTGAAGTGACGGAAGACACGAGTGAGGTGAAACAGAAACTTCATGTCGTCTCTCCAGCCGCCTGTTTCTTTAATCTCAGTTGTACCGTTAATGAAGGATGCTTTCAATTTATCGTAATTGTTCATCAAATCCTGCACAAAGAAGTACTCGATGTTTGGTGATTTAGTCGACCCATGGACCTCACCGTCCATGACAACGCGATCCAGCACATGGTGCTGACAACTGATGAACTTGGGTTTGGGGTGACCTTTCTCTTCGAACATTTGCTGCAGCCGAACAACAACGCGTGTCTTCTTGCCGGTATTCACTCTTGTTGTGTCGGCAACAATCATCACAATTGATCCTCAAATGTTGATCTCATCTAACACATTCTGGAGTCCTTCTGCGATTGTTTGAGCTTTCCCATCTTTCAATTTAAGCGCAGTCAACTTAATTTCTTTTGCTTCCTTCTTGAGGAACACGGCCAGATATTCAAGGCCCTCAATGCGTTTGCCGTCAACATGTATGCTCCACTTCGCCAGATGAAGCGTGCTCACCAAGTGCTTCTTAACCTAAGCAGCTCTCGTGTAGACTTGTGGATTGCTGACTGACATGGGGTTGGGATTTCGATGCCGTCACACCTTTGCTGCTCCGTGGGACGACAGCTTTGAGCCAAGGCGTCTTGCAATGACTGTTGGGATATGCTTCCTTCTGTTCGTTGATGCTGCATTCTCATCCTCCCAAGGACTGTCTTCGCTGTTGTCGGATGAGTCCGTGCTACTTGAAGAACAATCAGGTGGCGCTGAGCTGGTAAGTGTCGACGTCGCTTCCATTGTCTTCTAACGCTTGGATGGGTGGATGGTCTTCGAACTAGTAAGTTTCATAGTCGAATAACCAACCTTGCCTTTGCTCTCAATTTGCAGTTTGTAGAGGTTCTTATCCTCTTTGCACATCCATTCATCTTTCACCTTTGTCACGTCAAACAGTTCATTGAATGAATCAAATTTTGTTCCTTTCTGCAGCACTCATAGTCTTTCAGAAGGTTTGCTAGTTTTGCACAAATGTCTTGATTAGATACATGCGGGAAGTTCAATGTTTTGCTCCGTAGATCTTTCAACTCCACAGGAATTAGACCGATCCTCACTCTCCGTTCTTTGCCAGTGGATTCAAGAAATTTGAAGCGTCCGTCCAATGAGGCGGTTTTTCAGGGACATGCGACACCGTTCACTCAAGGGTGCTTCATAAATTTCCACGTGGCATCTTCTTGTTGGCGCTTGAAACTGGACTAAGTTCTTTGTCCAAGTTTCCTTGTTCTTCTCCGTGTTGGAAGAACTCTTCTTCAACGACATGTTGTCTTCTACTCAGCAACTAAAACAGAAAAGACAAAAATGTAAATATTAAATACGTAACAAATTAAAAAGCTGTTATTGAGTTTTCATATATTTTAATTAAAAACAAGTAAATAACAATTACAGAAAATAAAAAGGCAGAAACTAATAAAATATGATATGGTCAATGAGCTTTGAACATTACTCAATTGTAATGTAGCTCACCAAATAATACAAAGATCTCTTTATAATAAACTGTAGATATGTCCCTCCATCTAACTTTCACTTTTGCTACCTATGAAACTCCATCGTCAGCTTGTAATGAATAATAATAATAATAATGACAATAATAAGTCGGTCGGCACAAGTTTATAAATAAAATTATAAATATTATTAAATACAATTTTATAAAATGCTAAAATGGCCTGCATAACATTTGAAAGTGGTTTGTGCGGGACCTTTTTCGATTTTTCAATGGAATAAACGTCATTTTAATCATGAATAGGCAAAAGTTCATTCCTTCGTTCATACAGGAAATAATTTTCTAGAAAAAAAATCAAAAAGTCATCACCCTAATGTCCATTTTTGGTCAAATCGTGATAAGAGTTTGCTCTTTGAATGGCCTTATTAAAACAAAACTGATTATTTATCATGCAAGTAGAGAACATGTATAGTTCGTATGTTACAAGCAAATCTTTGTTGGATGTTCAGGTAAAAGTTGTACTGATTATGGACTTTCTAAACTCTCTTCTACAAAATGAAGGAAATGGACAAAGAACGTTCTTCTCCTGTACTCTTCAAATGGTATAGTTTGCCAAATATTTTCTATATATAGAAGATATAACTTTTAGTTCTAGCAACATTGAAACTTCTGCGATAGATGAAATTGATAAGTTCGCATGGTTTGTTTTAAAATAAGTCTGAGTTTGCAACACTGACAAATAGAAAAAAAATCCTATTTGATTACAAAAAGTCCATCACGCTTAAGTCGATTGCTTGCCACTAGAGATCTCTGGAAGTCAAGGCGGAGAAAAGCTTAGGTTGTCGATCTTTTTAGCGTTACTCGCGAGAAGAGAGCGTTTGAGAGAAAAAGAAAGAGAGATAGATATGGCTTCAAATACATCTTACCTGAATTCACTTCGGCTGTAACCAGAAGTTATGACGTCATTTCCTTCTACGAACACACACACACCTACAATACGCGAATGTGTGTGTTCGCGTGAGTGTGAACGAGCAGGAAGTCTTTCTGTAATAGTATTTGCGAGGCTATTTTTTCTTTCCAATGGAATTAAATTACTTGCTTTTCTCGTTTCTTTGGTTTCATCGTTCATTACATATCAATTAAAAGCTCGTACTATTTTTTTTCTGCTGAACTAGGAATTTATTACAAATTAAAAATATTTTTCTTTTCGTTTTAGCGAAACAAAAAATGCTAGTTTTGGTTGTGTGGAACAACTTCTATCCAAATTTATCTATTGAAGCCAAGATTGTTCTAATAGAGGATATGCGATTTCACCACAAACATGAAGTCAAACGTCACAGCTTAGTCCCGCCAAGTGAGCCCACTTACTCTAATCAGAAGTATTGTTTTCGTCTAACAAAGACAGCATCAAGCTCTGTAGTCGTCTGCTAACCAATCAGGTCCTTCGCCTTGGTCGATGCTCAGTTGTTGTTGTTTTTTTTGGCTTCACTCTTTCCCTGGGATGAGATAGTGACGATGTAAGCATTTTATCGGTGTAGCACACGGTCCTAGATGAAACTTTGATGCGCAAACACCACATTTCCACTCAACCTTGCACTTGCTGCTGGAATGATGACAACCTTTACACAAAAGGCACGGTCTTAACTAGCGAATTTTTGGTTACACTGGAAATCTTTCTCTATAGACTCGGGCAGTATTTGAGTTTTTAGCGTAGATTCAATAAGTTTGGTATCTACTAGTGTAACTTCATTATTAGCACCGTGAACTCTCTTCTTCAGTCTCTGTATGTTTGTGATAGGAAATTCGCATTCTGTATTTTCTTCGATTTCAATAATGGACACATCTGTAGGTATACAATACATTACTGTGTACCTATACTGTTATCTGGGGTGACTTCGGACATGCGGGGTGGCTTCAGACATGTGGGGTGGCTTCGGACATGCGGGGTGGCTTCGGACGCTTAGTCGACTTAGATTTTGGATGTTGTTTGGTTGTAGTCGGAATGCTTCAAAGAAGTAAGAAAGCTTAAAAATATATTTTGTAGACCCGTTGTTTCAAGGTACAATTGTTTTTCAGTCAATTGTCGAAGTGTGAGCGAAACAATCTGTCGTTTTTTTTTTGTTTTTTTTTTCAATTTTCAGTGGTGGCGGCAAAATCTCTGTATACAGAAGGGTTCGTGGGGTGGCAGCGTATGTTGAACGTGTAAATTCGTAGACCTGTCTGTTGTTAAAAATACACCGATACCACTTCTCTGTTAGCCGTTACCGGCGAGAGAAACGTGGGGCGACTTCGCACATGGTCCAAACATACAAGAAGATTGCAGGAGGGTGGCCTTATCAACATTATAACAATGAGAATCTGCAGAAAGTTATTCGTGTTGCTTCTTTAGGGAAAATGACGATTAGACAAGCTGCCAGGTAATATCAGATACCAAAAAGTATTCCCTTTGACAAGATTAAAAAGAAATATCCAGGTCATCATGAGGGTCAGGAATGTCTGACAGATGAGGAGGAAAGAAATGTTGTACTCGCGCTTTTGAAATGTGCTGAATGAGGTTTCCCATTTAGAACAACAGACCTGCAGCTCTTAGTTAAGAGGTACCTAAATAGAATTGGCAGAATCGAAAAACGATTCAAGAATAATTGTCCGGACTCGAATGGTTGCAAACCTTTCGTTTGTTTAATTTTGTGACTTGCAGCAGTATAGGTCATGATTGTAACCTGTAAGTGAATTTAATAAATACACGTATTGTAGTTGCTAACAAAATTTAAAACAATGAACACATTAAATATAAAATAAACTCATAAAAAATAATAAACACTTTAAATATATAATATTATTCACTTTCAAATACACAGAAGACGGTATATAATCATTGAAATGTGTACTATGACACCTCTGTTACAAGACATGCATCGGAATAAACGGAATATATTCTTTATGGGGCTACTTCGGATATATTTATTATTTTTAAATCGTTGTTGAAATAATGTGTACACTTTTTGTAATATGCAAACTCATACGTAAGTTATAAGTATTTTATTTTTTTTTGGTTGCAGTACTATTAACATTACGACTGTAAATTAAAAAAAAACACTTAAAAAAGTGTCCAAAGTCACCCCAGATTACGGTATATTAACATTGTCGGTACCGTGACTGTGATTTTTAGCTTTTTGTGTATGTCAAAATTATGTATAAAATGCATTTGAAGTTTCTATAGATTTAAAATTGATTTTTGCAACTTTCGTTCCTAATGTCTCAATTCTGGTAAATTCTATTCTTGGTTTAATCAAATTTCGACTTGTTTTAATGGTGTTATATCTACCTAAGTTCCGATTATCCGTACTGTTAAGGATTGTTATCCATGGTCCCATATGGTTGCTAGGGAATAATAACAGTTGATCTTGTCTTGCATGGCGTTCGTTCATTTGAATTGTACAACTTTTGGACTTTGAGTAATTGACTTTTTTTCATCATCACCAAAAGTATCACTTGCTATTAGTTTCCTTTTGTTTAATTTCATACAGACACTGGTATCCTTTTCTTCTCCATCCATAGAGATATCATGTTTTCCTGATTAGTTCTCTTCGAACCTTTACTTCGTAATTCAGTTTCTTCTTGTATTTTTCCATGATTTAATTGTGATCGTTGGCACTAGGTCTTTTGTTAATGGAATTAAGAGAATCACTATCCATTGACTTCTTAAAACCCAAAACTAGTACTTTATCGTCCATTATTTTTTTAAAACACTTATCAGTAACACTAACATAGAACTTCCTCAACAGCACCCGACGCCTTTTCCCACCATTATTAACCATCTGTCTTGTAAATACATTGTACGCGTGGGCCGCCTGTGGCCCGTGAAACTTTGTTGATGCGGTTCGCTCAAGACCTTTACAAATTACTATACGCGGCCCGCTTAATGTTGTAATATGCGAGTAAACATTATTCGAACAGCTAGAATTTATCGTTGTATTTATTATTCGCTTTTTATGTCCAAGTATGAAGTAAAGAAACAAAGAATGATGTTATTTAACATTAGTGAAGTAGTCCAATAAAAAATGTACTAGCGTACTTTGCACACCTTTATATGTTGCTTCCGATTCCGTGTATCATTTGTGCGAATAATGTACAGGAAATATTAATTATATCACATCAATAAAATCATGTTTCACTTTTCGTCTTCAATATATTGATTCTAATTCTTCCTTAATAAAACCTAAAAAATCTTGGCCTATTGTATGAATATTTGTATTTGGTTATAATGCGATTGTAATAAGACACCACCATGACACATAACATCAGGATAAGTATGACGAATGGAGAGGTGATCCCAGCAAAAGTAACGTAAACTCTCTGAAAGCATCTTTTGTTGAACAACAGAATAATAAGTAAGCTTAGACTGAAGATGGAGTGCGTGCTAGTTTTGTAGTGGTGGAACTTAAGAGCCAAAACGGGCAGGCGTTTCACTGATTCAGAATTTGTGAAAAAATCGTAAGTTCGTTTGTCTACAAGGCGCTCTTTTAATATGCTTCTAGTTATTTATTCTAGCCAGGAATTATTTATTCTACCTGTGTAATGTAAAATTAATTACATTGTAATAATTTAGTGAAGTTACATAAACAGTTACCACACAAGCCATGTAATACACAAGATATTATTCACACATTATGTATGCTAGTTTCGCTAATATTAAAGTTGAACGTTAATCTAAAGCTCGTACTTTCATCATGTCTCCATTTCTCTAGCAATGTGGCCCGCGTCTTTTAACAGTTAACCTGATTTGGCCCGCATATCGGAAAAGTTTGCTGACCCCTGTTCTAAAGAAATATCTTGACACAGAATTATACAGGTTATCAGGTGTATGCATAAGTTTTTGCCGTTTTTTTTTTTTTTTTTTTTTTGTAAAGAAAACACGTAATTTTCCAAGGGAAATTAATTTTGTTTTATTCAAAATATTGGCCATCGGCTTCTACACATTTCGCCCATCTTTCAGGTAATTAATGCATACCATGCCAAAAAAAAATTGCTTGTCTTTTGCGGCAAACCATTCGTCGAGCCATTTTCCAACGTCTTCGAAATTGCTGAGGTGCTGCTCTGCGAGCGCGTGCCCCATTGATGAGATGAGGTGATAGTCAGATGGGGCCAGGTCTGGGGAGTATGGCGGGTACGGAAGGATGTCCCATCCAAGCGATTTCAAGGTGTCTTTTACTGGTTTTGCAGTATGAGAAGGCGCATTGTCGTGTAACACAATCACTTTGCCATGTCTTCGGGCCCATTCTGGTCGTCTTTCGATCAATGCGTGATTTAAATTAATCATTTGTTGGCTATAGCGTTGTGCATTAACGGTTTCGCCGGGCTTCAAGAGTTCATAATACACAATACCGTTCTGGTCCCACCAGACACAAAGCATGGTCTTCTTGCAGAAGCGATTCGGCCTTGGTGTTGAAGGACCGGCTTCGCCAGGTGAAAGCCACGATTTTTTCCGCTTCGGGTTTTCAAAATAAATCCATTTTTCGTCACCCGTCACAATTCGATACAAAAAGGATTTTCTTTCGTGGCGTTGAAGCAGCATTTCACAAGTGACTTTGCGATTTTCCATGTGACGTTCATTCAAATCGTGTGGGACCCATTTACCGAGTTTATTGATCTTCCCCATTGCTCGTAAACGTCTGCTGATTGTTTCTTGTGACACATTTAATGCTTTTGCCAATTGCTGTTGAGTTTGAGTTAGGTCATCCTCCAATAACACCTGCAATTGCTCGTTTTCGCACTTTTGTTGTCTTTCACATTGAAATCACCACTTTTAAATTGTCGAAACCATGTCTGAGATGTTCTAATCGATGCAGCGTGTTCACCATGTTTCTACCAGCACACGCTGACTTTCAACAGCCTTTTTCTTTTGATTAAATAAGAAAAGCAATGCGTGCCGCAAATGTTCTTTTTCAGGCACAAACTTCGACATGATCACTGAACGATAAAACAAAGACGGTAGTGTTTGGCGGACTCAACTTGTGTGTGCTTGTAGTTTAATGTCAGACGAACAAAATGACGTATGTGTCAAATGAATACGCTGCGTACTTTTTGCTGGCGCCATCTGTTAGGTAAACCGGAAACTACTTATGCATACACCTGGTATATAACTGTTCATACAACTCTTGACCAATAAGTATGACTGTAATCGAAATATTTTTTAGAATTTTTATCGTTCATCATTGACAGATCTTTCATTATATCATCTTTCATCATATCATCAGATCATTTATCTTTCATCATATAATTTTGCTTTATATGGGCCATGTCCAGTCATAAAGTGGGAAAAGAATCGACGAAATAGAGCAGTCAGTAGAGAGCTCACCTTGTAATCAGGAGGATTCGGTTTCCATTCCCGGTGCAAGCTATCATGACTGAGGTTTCCCCCTCGGTCACACCAGGCAATTGCTGGGATGGTCCTTGAATGAAGCCAGGGTTGAGTCCTTCCAACATCCTTCCTCTTATTTTTATTGTTAAATATATTCCCAGTGTAAATGGCCGAGATTGGGCTGTCTCTAGAAACTGTTAAATAAATAAATAGATTCAAACTCACACTCTCTTTCCCTCAGTACTGACTTTCAGGTAGTTTCTTACAGCATAATTCCTGATTTCTATTACAGTATGAATAAAGATTATAGTTCGCTAATATTGTCGTGTTTCTTGGCTAATTCTAAGACAAAGTTGTTCTTTGAAAAACATTTCTCCAATGAATACCTATCCAGTCCATTACTCGTAAAATTTTCTTGGTGATACTTTAGATACTCCCTCGTATGTAATAAGGACTTAACCTAAGCTTAAACTGATTTAGCATTAAGCAACTTTGAAAACTAATTAAAGTTTGTGATTTACGTTTATCTAACCTTGGAATTATTCTAACGTAACCTTGCTTCAACTACTGACTGTAGTGTTTCTTTCAGACGGGTAACCGGGGGATATTAGCCTTCAGACCGAGTCAATTACCCTCCCAAGGAAAAGAAACAAACAAACATTGTAACAACAAGGGCCTATTCAATATTCTATACTATAGTTACACAACCTATGTAATAAAACGAACAAGAAATCTTGGGAATTTACAATTACAAAATTTTAACCTATGTCCCTTGCAAAAATGTAAAAAGAAAACCCTCCCTTATGGTACCTATTCTAGATTTATTTTCTGAAACTAAAACATTTTGCAGAGGTTGATGGTGATTCTGCAGAAGCCAAAAGCCTCACTCTACGGGATCACAAGTCGACCTAATGATTTTTCGAAAGAACGGAACTTTCTAAAGCTGGACTTATGCGACAAATATCCATTGTATACGTTTTTTAGGCTTTGTATCTGTGTGCGTCAGTGTGTGTTTTTGAGAGAGAGAGAGAGAGAGAGATAAATCTTATGGTAAATAAATGAATGGATGTGGTGCTTGCATGAATGTGGGACGTAATGCATGATTCTTTTTCATATAGCAGTTATTGAAACATTTCACCATTTTTGTGTCAAAATAATCCGCATACTTCTCCTCTATTTTTTTCTTCTGAAGAGTCTATAAGGCCTCCTGTTCCTACCCGCTGTCGTGTGTAGCTCGCACTAGAGGGTTACGCCGTCTTTTACCCCCCCTCTAACAATTTAAAACAGACCCTAGAACATTTTTGCTGAAAGAAACACAGTATTGAACGATTTGCGGGAGTATATTAATTTCAGCCCTCTCCTTTGCGCAGTTACGATTGTCATTCGTAAAGACATATTTGTCATTTTACATAATTATTTGTTGTGGCATTATGTCATTAGTGACGTTGTCGTTTTGACTTCGATAATTGTATCTCCTAAACTACACATTTTTGTATATGTTGGAGAATTATATATTTCTTGTATGTATAGGGTGCACCAAAATTTCTGAACCAAGTTCTAGGAACGAAAAGTTCTCGTCGTAGCAAGAAAAAGAGTTCCTTTGAAGAAATGTAAAATAAAGTCTAGTTTCGGGGCTAGCAGCGTCCGAAGTGAGCAAGGCATCGTCATAAGTGACGTAATATCTCGACAAATAATGATGTAAGCCGTGTCAGTTTAGCAAATCGTAATCAAAATTATACCCAATAGATCTGTTTCAGCAAAGTTTATGATTGAGAAATTCAGGTTAGAGGGGATTCGATTATGATATACTAAACGACACGGCTTACGTCATTATTTGACGAGATATTACGTCATTAATGACGATGCCTTGCTCACTTCGGACGCTGCCAGCTCCAAAACTAAGCTTTATTTTACATTTCTTCAAAGGAACTCTTTTTTTACTCGGTTTGATTATCACTTTTTGTTCGTAGAATATTTATCACTAATTTTTGTCCACCCTATATAAAGGAACATTCTTTTCCTTGTTTTAGGTGAAGAAACTGTCTCCTGAAGTTTGTCTCATTGGATCTGATAAACCATGTATATTTAAAGCAATTAAAGAAAATCTGATTGAACAGAAATTTATTCATCGCTGGTACATCATATCAAACAATGAGTAAGTCGTCGCTTTGACCATATAACAGTAGCAAATTTATTTTCTGTGGACTCCACCGATGTCCAGGTGTAGTTATATCTTTCAGGCACTTTTGCATCAGATCTCACTTCCATTTCAAATTCCAGAACATCTCCTTACGTTTGATCTCATTGCGAGTGTTTTTTCTCTTTGTTTCGAGTACTAAAAAAAGAGTTTTCAATCGTATTTAAATCTGGAGAGTTTGCTGACCACGCAAGAAATGTTACTGTACAGTTTTTTGACCTATCCACTCAGCAGGTCTCTCTCATGACTGGGTACTCATGTTGTGGTCATTGTGGAGATGTTGCACAAAATTCGGTACATGTCCGTCCAAAATAAGAACGTATCCGTCTTGGTATAATTGCTTAGTAACCTTAACCAAAGCAGTCAATTCTTGTGCAACTAAAATGTACCGAAAAACTGCTTTGGGTAATAACACCTTCCACCCAGTCTTCATGGAAGGTTTAATTTGATCTACAATATATTTTTCACCTTAAATATTATAATAGAGTATAGGCAGAAACAAGTCTCTTCAGACGTGGACATAACTTCCAGTCGTTGTGGCAGTAAGACCAGTACAAATCGTGCAGCCTTATGAGCTGCTATTACCATGAAACTCTTTCAAAGTATCGTGCACCACGTAACCATGGAATAAAGTTCACTTATAAGTGCTTATTCAGAAATCGATTGTTGTGGACCTGCATTGACTTTATGTATCAATTATTGCCAAATTTGAAAATGGTTTACGTGACCATATCTGTGTACATTTGCCTTTCGATCAAGGTTACGGCAAGAATGAGCAATTTGATACGTTAATTCCGAGTACCCGTATATATATTCTATGTGAGGCACTTATATGTATTTTGACTCTCCAGCTATGGGCATAGGATTTTGGATTGTACCTGAAAGGCAAGATGAGATTAGTATGTTCCAACCAACCCGGGGGAACATATATGATATATTTTCTACAGTGTATATGGATATGTGGACCGCCTCCTACCATAGGAGACCGAGGGATGCATGTGAAAGGACAGTGTATGCAAAAGGGGAGAACAAGACAAGAAATAAAACAAACAAGATTCTCTTTAGCACCTTTTATTTAGAGCTCCGTCTATTTCAGGAGTTCTAGCAGAACTGATTTTAGATACAGCTTGCGCTGTTTATACAGGGATATGACATAGATATTACAATAAAATTAGACTGTCATTCATAGAGAATTTGCATAATTTGGTAATTAGTTTTCTATATATTTCGAAAGTCTGTGGTATTACTTCTTATTATGTATAATGTCTTTGGTGGCTATAACATTTATACCAAAACAATATTCTATAAACAAATTTAGGTATACTAAAGATTTATATATGTCATAAGCTTCGGCTGATAATTTCATAAATACATTTAACATTATAAATTCCGAAAGGTCCTTTTTTTTATAAATGATCGAGGGATCTCATACTAGAGTATGGACATCTCGTAGGATGCGAGATGACGTTACATATACACTGCGTGATAAGTGCCATGTTAAGCAGTCCGCGTTGACACGACTGCAAAGGCAGATATTTGAAGTACGCTGCGTCCTCTATGCTAGCCGAAACGTAATTACGTCGATTAGTTTATCATTTGGGCGTCTTTATGTATGGCTTGTGCTGTACAGAGTGTAGATGGTACACCATAGCACCAGATGATCATATAGCAGACGAGAAAGACTATTTGTAGGACGATAATACTACAGACGTGACGTCTGTTGATGCCAAAAGCAAACAGCTTTTAAAAAGGATGATGCTAAATATTTGTCCAGTGAGCTTGTGTAAATCAAGAAGAAAGAGGAAGAAAAAAAGAAGATAAAATTAAGGATTAAAGATCGTACGCTGGCCTGGATAAGTCGAGAAGGTCTAACTTAGCTGGAAGAGCCTGCCAGTATCCTCACTACACTGCCAATGAAAGTCGATCAAATTTTGGAACATTTAGGATCCTTTATTTTTTTAAACATGTGCTTTATTTGTTTCTTCTTTTTCTTTATCCTTCCTTTCGGGTTTTCTGCGTTTTTATTTACTCTATTATTTCACCCTCCACATGTTTCTTTTTCTACTTAGTCTTCAGTAAAACCCATTTATCTTCAGCCGGTATCTTGTCGAAGGCAAAACCGGCTTTTGCCAAGAACACGCCTGGTAATGTGACAACATTATATTAAAAGAAAGAATCAGGAAACCCTGTGCGGGACGAAAGGTGGAGAAGAAGAAAAAAATGAACATTTTTTTTATATATATATAAAAGTAGGAGATGTTGGTGGTTCTCCATGTTCCTCTACAAAGATGGCTGGCTGTGCTTGAATGTGCTCGCGCATCATCTTGCAAACATTCATCACTTTCGTTGTCAAGCAGGGATGAAGAATGATCATGGACGTGACGACAGAGTCTAAAAGGATGTAGTGCGCTCACTTCTACACACACACACACACAGACACACACACACACACACGTATACCTTTTCTCATATTCTTGTAAAATGTTATTTAAGTTCTTTGACTACAACTTGTTTTCAAATTTATTGATAACTTTTTCTCTTCTTCTCTTTGTTTTTGTTTAAAAAAAGAAAAGAACATTTTGAATCTTCTTCAAATATCAAGACATGCTTCAGAATATTTAGTTGTGTTCATTTGTAACTGTAAACATGAAGCTATAGAATATGAGGGTTGTTCAATAAAGACTAATAATATTTCTTCACACCTTAGTTTTTAATCCTTATAATTTTGACGCTCTTTCCCAAAGTAGTCTCCATTCGATGCGATGAACTTTTTCCAGCGAGTTTTCCAGTCTTTAAAAGCATGCTGGAAACCATAGAAACCATTTCTTCAGAATCGACTCCACAGCCTTGACTACTGCTTCTGATGATAGAAAATGTCTCCATCGAAAGTGTTTCTTCAAATTTGGGGAAAAGAAAAGAGTCCCATGGGGTTAGGTCTGGGCTAAAGAAACGATGAAGAGCACACTACACATTGAGTAACAACGTTTGCAGTGAACGGGTGTGATTGTTGTCCAGCACGCACAAACATGTCTCATGTTTAATTGTTCTGTTACCAACGTCTGTGGGGGCACCCAATGAAAACTTCAGTATATCTGATAGTGCTTTTAATGTTGTTATTCTACGATCTTCTGTGAAAAATGACAAAAGCTGTGTTAATGTTTTTCTCCGTAAGAGCAGTGATTGGAACTCCGGGACCATCTTCCTTTGCTATTGATTATCTCCCCCTCTTTAAACATTTTAAACCACCTTTGAGCTGTGCTTTAGCAAAGAACAGACTATTCATAAGCCTCCTATATCATTACATAGGTCCTAGTTGACGATTGGTTTAGATGGAAGCATTGCTCCTTGCATGTTACCTCTTTCTTACTGTAGGCGGAACTTGCGCGACTGTCATAGGCACAATTTTGACATAACACTAATGCACGAATTACAATGTGTACATTCCACATTAATCTAACAATATAGCATAAATTTACACATTAGCGCGATACATTATGTGCATAAAAATAAAGATCACTTTGTGAACAGCCCTCGAATAAACAATGTAATGTATTATTTATGAGCGTTGAGCTGTTTTTACACTATTATCTCTCTCTCCATTCTTGAAATTGGTGCTCAAATTCAAGAGGGTGGAGGCCTTAATGAACAGGGACCTAATCCTCATCTATCTCAATTTCACATCTTCAGGGTGAGTGAGAATGAAGACGAGACCAAGGCTTGAGGGTGAGGGCGAAGTTTAAACGTGAGGGTAAAGAAAAATGAAGTCATGAAGTAGCTGAGTGTAAGTTTAAACGTGAAAGTGAGGACGAAGTAAGCCGTGAGAGTTATGACGAATGGATGATGTATGGGCGCGGCAGGTTTAAGGAAAATGATGGGCATATATGGTCCGCACATGAAACAAAACAATAATGGCCTTAATTCATAGTTTCATCCCAGTATTCGCCTGGTATGACTAATCGAAATTCATGAAAATAACTCGGCTGGAATGGATTTCAACCACAGCGGTCAGTTTTCAGGACGCGTACTTACCTAACTTTGCCATTAGATCACAGATGTTGGGTCAAGCCTTGGAATATTTGTGTTCAAAATAGTAAGACTGATTCTGTAAAATAAATATTTACAAATGCATTTTATCTGCTTGAAATAATTTCCTTGGGAAACCGAATGAAGACTCTCACTCCTTGAGACAATTTTGGAAGTTATCAACTGACCCTGCTTTCAATTAGTCCGTTACGACCTTCTGGATTTTATCAACAGTCCCACAACAGCAACTATGGATTTTGGTTTTGATTTTGCAAAACAGGAAATAGTGGCATGGACTTGGATTGGGAAGGTTCTTATGGGCTGTTCTGGAGCCTGTTGCACTGAGAAAAAGATACTGAATGACAAATACCAGGAATCTTATCAAATCGACGTTTGATGGTGAAAATGTTTGATAAAACGATTTAAATATGAATCACCAGACTGTTCACTAAACTATTCAGCAGAACGAAAGTTCAACTTCTACAGTCACACTTGCTCTTTGAACAAGAACAATGTTTCTCTGGTATAACATCTCCTTTACTCTCGGACCCAAAGCAGAAACGGGTCACTAGGCCAATCGGGTCAAGTTTTGGACCGGGTCATTGGTTGGGAGCCGGTCTGGTCCGTTGTTCTGATTTCAACTCGGTGGCCCAGGCCACATGGATTTAGATACTGGAGATGGAACGACTGGTCCAATACAATTAAGCTGGGTCAACTTCATGCCGGTTTTCGATTCATCTTGTCTGGTGAATTGGGATTTATTTGCGTTTTATTGGTTGGCCTATGCCTGGGTGTGTGGAAGCAAAGAATGGATGAAGATCTAGGAGAGAGGAGGATCTAAGGAAGAGAGGAGGATTGAATATTCTAAATAAGATATTGTGCGGAACATGATGTTCAGTTGTCTTTTTAATTAATTTCACCTTCCAGGTGATCATGGCTTGCGCTGGCTTCAATTTCGGGTCACTAGAAGTAGATCCGCCTCCCGTATCCAGATCCATGGGTGGCCCAGAGGGCAAAGTAAAGCTTTTAATTCTTTCCTGATTATACACTATTAAGTTTGAACTGTTCTTCTTTAGGGGTGACCGGAAACAAAGGCCGGATCACCACAAGTGACCATATTTCAGCTCTGCCAGGAGTGTTATTCATTTAGTAAATACAGAGAATGTGCAATCTTTTGAAGTCTCTCCTCTAATAATGCTGTTAAACGAAAAGAATTTTAGAAAATAGTGACATGTTTTCAATAATGGACCAACGAACGGAACAGTCAGTACTCATCACTCATCGTCACGTTTCACATTCTGATCATTTAAAGATTGAAAAACGCTCCTCAGTTATCAGACAGCGGTATTTTGTCTCGTCTGGTATAAACGTCTACAGAAGAAACAAAGAAAAGAAACACTACGACAAGCAACTCATTGAATACCAAGAGAACGTGTTGGCTAAACCGGTCAAATTAAGTTATAAAGGCGAGTGAACATGCGCAACCAGAATGCGCAAATGCTCTTTACTATATGCATACTCCTCGTATATATCGAACAAGAAGAAAAAATAATTATAAACTTTTTAAAGAAATACTTTTCTTAAACAATTCGTATTAAAAAGTAAAAAATAATTTTGTTTATGCATGACTAAAAAGAAAACCATAGGGCGCGACAATTCAAGAATATATAAAGTTACTGTATATGAGAGCGCGCTCCATGTTTTTCTTTTTATTCATGCATAAACAAAATTGTTTTTGAACTTTTTAGTACGAATTGTTTAAGAAAATAATGTCTTTAAAAAGTTTTTTTTATTATTTTCTTATTCTCAAGCTATTTTGTGAACCAAATCCTAACGTGTTCGGCAACCAGCAAAACCCCATATCATTGCTGGTTAGTATTTATTTTAGGATAAATAAGTCTCTATTAAAAAAAAATATTAAAATACGCTTTTAAAACATTATAAATATTTAGAAATGTATGAAAGTAACAATGGAATATTGTATTGTCACCCGACTTACGCTAAGACATTCAACGAATCTCTTCCGAAAATTGTTCTGAAGAATTCTTTCTCGAAAAAAGCACTCTCTTTCTTATTAGTTTGAATATCCTTGACGTGCTAAATCCATTTTTATGTATGTTCCGGTCACATTGTATATTCCACCACGTAGTGTAAGTAAGAAGAGGGGGGGGGGGGGGGGGAGGAGAGTAAAGGAAACGGGAAGAAATCTAGGAAGACACAGATGTCAGAGTGTTTGTGTATGTGTGTGTGTCTGTGAGAGAGATGGTGCGGCGGGGAGAGGGTAGGAAAGGAAATTGAATAAGGCAAGAGGTCTCTGGAGTTTCCATTTGAGAAACAGTTACATTAGAAGGGAAGTTAGCTCATTAAGACGCGTGTGAGATAATTATGAAAGAGAAGTCGCGACGGATAACAACTTCTGGACGCTAGACTCATTTTGCATCTCGACGCATTTTGAATTGAAATTTAAATTCATTTGGAAAGAGACTTCTGCTCGAGCAACACAAAGGAACTAACAAAAAGGATCGGAAAATCTTTCCTCTGAGGAACGATGCAAAATGGGAATATGGAGAGTGTAACTAGTCCTATCTTACAAGTATAACCATTGAGACAGCTCTACGAATAAAATCGAATCAAAGAGATACGCTTTAACTTATAATGGTCAAGATATGCTGTCTATGTTTTTTTCTAAGCTAACGCTTCTTATGTACAAGGTCTGTGTTAATATAGAGTGTCAAATGCATAAAAATGTTTCTTAGATGAGATGTTTAATGCATAATGCTAAGAAATATCGTACATAACACGTATTGGCATCATGGAATACAGCAGGGACTTAATCTTATAGAAACTTGAATTTTAGTTACAGTCTTTAGGCATCTCAGGTTCAGGCCGGGATAGGTTTAGGAAGAAGATATTGGATGTTAGTCTGCCAAGGCATAGTTTGTAGGTACCATTCCACTATTTGCCTGTTGCGACTGAGAAAATCCCTGGAAAAACGTACATTAGGATGGGTGACCAATGGGATCGTTTCCAGGACCTTTTGATTGCTCTCTCAACTGAACTACTGCCACTCGGTTTTAATTGCATGTGTGGTCTCCCACCAGCCGCTTCCCCAGGTGGCGGATAGGGGAATGCCGACCAGATATGGTGGGTATCGAAAATATTCCGTGGCGGACGAAAATCAGTGCTGCTGCCTTGCAGTTAGTAGAGGGATCTACAAAGATTAGAGCAAGAGAACCCCGTACAAAAATATCATGGTGATGGGAAGCAGCATCACCATTGCGACTCTGAGGCTGAAGATGAATGCCATCGGCAAGGCTCAGAGATCGGACAGAGGACGAGATCTTGAATGTCTGCCTTTACTGCGAGGTCGGAGAGCTAACAACTGTACACCGCTAAACCATGTCAAGAAATGGTAACAAATGGTTCTCTGGGTTCTCCTGGGTTAAAATATACTGGAGGTAAATTAGTCCCCCATTCGGATCTCCGGATGGGAAATGCTTCAAGGGACTCCAAGAACAGGATTAACAACTATATTAGGATAGGAACGTGGAACGTACAAACTTAATGCCAAACGGGCGCTCTTCAGACGGTAGTACGCGACACTGAGAAGTACGGGCTGGACGTTCTAGTGATACAAGAAATCTGGTGGGAGGGTCAAGATAGCATTCGACAGGGCAAATACACTTTCTATCACGGGAAAACTCAGTCGCACAAGTTTGGTACAGAAGTCGTCACTAAGAACAGTATCGTTTTAGCAGTCCAGAATGAGATCATGTACGATAGACTATCGTACGTTGCGATACGCACTCGATGGTGCAACACGGTTTTAATAACTGTCCATACTCCTACCGAGCAAGCTGATGATAAAGACAAAGATACGTTTTACAATGAGCTAGATAGGTTGCTTGTTACTGCGTTGATGAACTTGCGAGTTCCGTAAGCCATAGAGTTAGTTAGTTAGATTGAGAAAGTAGTTCGGAATGTACTTTCACATGGCGCGATTCTCGGTATGTCAAATAATGCAAGTTGCTTGAAAAATTATGCACCTCAAAAATGTATTATCTGAGGGACAAATGTTAAAAAATGTTCTAAGTTTCAAGTGACTTATTTCAGTTTTACTGCTCCCAAGACTGTTCAAATATTTATAAAGTTCGAATAATATGCCCGCGTGAGCCAAAGATACGTAAAGGCCATACATGAATTCAAGTCAATTCAATAGAATAATATACAACTCATAACTTCGAATAACCAACTTCTATATTCAAATAATATTAATTGGTGTCTGGTATTTGGAAATATTAGAAGTTCGAATATTCACAAAGTTGTAGCAATACTTGTAACTATTCTTATACCAGGTGTGCCGGTTAATTATTTTTTTCTAAAAAAAAAAAAAAAATCACGTTTAATGTGGGAGGAACATATAAAGTGGTTTATTCAAAGTATACGCCATGGCTAGTCACACATTTTCTTCATCTCACTGACAATTTGTGGATGCCCTCCCAGTAAAACTATATATCTTTTTAGGTGGTCCAATCATGAACTCACTTTTCGGCATCTCCGTAATTGTTCTACTGTTGCATGGAAAGTGCGTGAGATTTCGATAAAAACAAGTGGTAGTCGGAAGAGGTCATGTCTGGTGAGTATGGCGGGTGGGGCAAGAGTTCCCAGCCAAGAGCAGGAATGGTGTCTATGACCGCTTTCTCTGTTTGTGATGGGGCGTTGTCGTGCTGTAAAATAACTTTGACTTGTCTTGTAGTCCATTCTGCTCGCTTTTCGATGAATGCAGGGTTCAAATTGATCATTTGTTGACGGTAGCGAAAGGTATTAGCTGTTTCACCTGGTTTCAGAAGCTCATGATACACGACATCCTTCTGATCCCACCAAATGCACAGCATTATCTTCTTTCCAAAGCGATTCGGTATTGCGGTCGATGTTGATGGTTGTCCTGGATGAGCCCATGATTTTCTGCGTTTTGGATTATCGAAATATATCAATTTTTCGTCTCCAGTCACGATTCGATGCAAAAAAGATTTTCTTTCATGCCGAGAAAGCAAAACTTCGCACACCGTTTTTCACTTTTTATTTCCATCTGTCTGTCGTTCAGCTGATGTGGCACCCATTTTCCTGACTTCTGGATCTTTCCCATGGCATGCAGACGATCACAAATGGTTCGGCGACCAACACTCCCCTCTCTGCCATTTGTTACTGAGTTTGCTTATCGTCTTCGTCCAACAATGCTTGCAATTCGGCATCCTAATTTATTCTTCTTTTTTTTTTTCTTTGGTTGAATTGGGTATCCTTTGTCTTTCAAGTCGAAATCACCACTTTTGGATCGTCTAAACCAACGCACACAAGCGTCTTGCATTGGAACATTGTCACCGTAAGTTTCCACGAGTATACGACGGCTTTCACTCGCGTTTTCTTTTGATTGGACAAGAAAAGCAGTACGTGCTGCAAATGCTTTTTATTTGGCTCGAAATTCGACATGTTTACCACCCGAAAAGAAATTTTAAAAAAATGACGCGAACTCGAAATCGTTTAAACATCAAAGGTGTTTTGAAAGGTGCTGTCATAGCAACAAAATGACATGAGAACTCAGACTGTGAACCAATCCTTGTTTCCAGCACCATCTCCAAAAAATTAGGAATTAACCGGCGCACCTGGTATACTTTTTCTTTTTGCACAAAAATATAATGAATAGAATAAAGAATAAACAACGTTCTCTGACAAGGCTGAATTCCTTAATAACAAAAATAACTTCAAACGTGACGGTTTCGGAAGTATACCACTTCCTTCCTCAGACTACACTCTACAACTGAATATAGAAAAATTACTTAATCAATAAAGAAAGGAGAACCGGCATCTCTTATAGTATTTTCTTAGAGAGCTTTAATTTTTATTTAATTTTATTTATTTGTGTTTTACTTATTTATTTATTTTGATTTAATTGTTATTTTAGTTAATTTCTTATTCACTTCTGTATTCTTCGTATTTTTAATTTGTGAGAAGGTAACTTTATTAATATATTTATTGAATTTTTAAGCTCTTTTGTATAAGCCGGTGTAGCGAGGGATTTGTTTTCCTGAAAATATATTTTTAAGAAGGCGTTTCCGGCAATTATCAGTTAAAAGCTTTTTGTGATCTGGTGGCTCATCAACTTTGGCAAGTGAAAGGCAGGTACGCACGCCCGGGGGAGGGCAGCGTTAAGGTTAGAAAAGTGAATTTTTAATAGACCACAAAAGTCTTCCGTCAGATCCGGTTGGTTGTCATGGTAACCCGCCATGTTCAAGTCTAAACAACAGTGGTTGGTTTATGTAGTTTCTTCGATAATAATAATTCATCATGGGTATGTGCTTCGTACCAGATTGCAAACGTTACAATGAGAGAGAGACATGTTGCTTTAAAAGGATGAAAACCAGAAAAAGAAAAAAAAAATCAGCCATTACTTCCACAAGTTACTGTCTACGTTCCTACCATCAAACTTACTTGACTGTTCACTGTTGTTTAGACTTGACCCCCGCCGCTGCTATGGCAACCAACCGGATATGGCGTCAAGCCTTTAGTCCTCCATTAGTAGTGACCCCTGATTGGTGGAAAGAAAAGACGATCTCCTTTCTTTATTGATTAAGAAATTTTTCTATATTCAGTTATAGAGTGTAGTCTGAGGAAGGAAGTGGTATACTTCCGAAACCGTTACGTTTGAAGTTATTTTTGTTATTCAAGAATTCAGCCTTGTCAGAAAGCTTTGTCTTTCTTTATTGAAGATGGATACAAGGCCATATTGACTCATAATAATGAATAGATGAAAGATGATATAAAACATCGTTTTCATGAAAGAAGGAAAAGCACACCCATCTCTCCTGGTGTAGGCAATAACATTGGGAACTTCAGAACGGTAGTGGGTACCACGCCGATTCGAACCTTGTGTTCGAGCATCCTGGCATGTTTTCCAGCGAATCTTCCCAGTTTCACCATGCGAATGTCGGAGTGGTACCGCTTTCTCATTGCCAACTGCAACCCTGAATCGTTAATGAAATTGTAAGAAAACGCGGCTTACGTTTTTAGTTGCACGTTGCGTGTTGCTACTTTCTCCAGTTTTAAAATCATGTCATTATCCATTTTGTAGAGTACTAACATCATAATCCCATGTTTGTAATATCTCCTTGTCAGTTGGTTAAACTAATAGACCCTCCCCGCCTCTAACTTTATTTTAACCCTTTCCTAAGCCTGCTTTCAGACAATGCCAGTAACAGCGCTACGAACGGACGTTAGTGACGCTTCGAATGAATGTGGGTGACGCTGCTAACGGATGTCGATAGTACTGCTAATGGACGTTAGTGACGCTTCGAACGAATGTGGGTGACGCTGCTAACAGATGTCGATAGTACTACTAACGGACGTTAGTGACGCTTCGAACGGATGTGGGTGACGGTGATAACGGATGTCGATACAACTACTAACGAACGTCGGTTGAGTTGCGAAACACGTTCGTTAGCAGCACGTTCGTGGCTCTGTGTGAAAGCCTTAAATTATTTATATTATTCACTAATGGTTGCACTTCCTTCCTGTATTGGCCTCCTGTGAATAAGCTCTAAGATACGAAAATCTTATTGATTCACTTTCAGTTGCGTGGAAATGTACACAGAAAGTATTAAAACAGTAATCGAAAGTGCAAAAAACAAACATCAAATCGAAAACTTGACACGTATGAGGTGTGCAAAAAAAGATGCTTTGTAGTATCGAAACAAATACGAACAGTTGCTAACAATTGTCTAAATGCACTGAAGCAGAAGACAAAACAGAATTAATTTGCCGTGTTTATTGTTCCTTTTCGACTGGCAAAAAAAGGCCATATTTGCTACTTTTTTCTCTCTTCTTCTTTTTGTTTTACAATCCCCGTCATTCTTCACATTACACTCTCCACCCCACCCTCTCCCAGCTTTACCCTATTTCAATTTTGCTCAACCCTTTTTTTTCTTCTCGTTCTCAATGTCGCTGGTTCAATGGCCTAATTAACGAGATTTTGTGTAACTCGTGCCTCGGTATATTTAGAGATGCATTGAGCTCTCTGTAATGTCCACATAACAAGCGCATAAAACTCGCCCATGATAAGGAAGAATCAGATAGCAAATTAGTCACATTTCGGTGCTTTTTATGACTACATTTATAACGCAATAACATTTCATTCGCTTTCTCCCCCACTCTATCCCACCTTCACCTATCACTAACCCTTCCATTTCAGGTACATACATCGTTCTTCTCTTCTGCTCATTCTTTCTCCATCATATGTGATGATGACTATTTCTATATTTTAAAAAAAAAATATTTGTATTGTACGTCAGAGAAAGGTCTATTAATTAGACAGGGTGTAACAGAAATCAACTGACAAATTTCGTAGATAAATTCCTGTCACCAAAACAAGGTAAAACGTTACCTTCATCATTTCTCTAAGTTCGCGTCGTTTTCAGTGTTTCTGCTAGAATTTTTTTTAGTTTGATGGTTGTAAAGCCAACATTGTGCGGAAGGGGGTGTAAGTAGCAGTTTAGTAGCGTTTTACAGACTTTCTACCAATTTTTAAGCGTACAAATTTTAAATATGCGGGGACTTTGCTCGAAAATTTGGGGGATCTGGCAGAATCCCTGATTGTTCTCGAGATACAAGTATTGCAGCTTTTAGTCAAAAGTCTACTTCTTAGGGCTATAAACGAAAATAATATATCTCAATAAACCATAAACGTTGAATGAAAGTAAAATTATTTTTTTCGGAGTTAAATTGGATGAATATGGTGGGTATTGGAAATTAAAATGTGACGAAATTGAATTCACAGAGTTGCCATCCTGATATATAGTTTTTTTATTTTTCGAATGGCACTGCGCCAGTTTATTGCATATCCTCCTAAGTGATAGTAGTTTATCAAACACAGAATGCAGTGTTACAAACTATGAACAATATCTCGGATAACATATTTTAAAATTTCTATTTTGAAAGTTTCACCTGGATTATTGATTATTATTAATAAATTTCAACACTGTATTCTGCGCTGCGTATATGTTGATTTAACTTTATTGGACCATACAACGCATCCAATAAGCTGAGCATGTGTCATTTGAAAAAGAAATTAAACTTTATGTCAGGTTGGCAACCTGATGACATAACATTTTAACTTCCAATAGTTACACAGTTGATAAAAATTAACTTCCTAAAAAGGATTTTTTTTAAAAAATTCATCTTTTATTATTTCGTGAAAAATTCATTTTTTTTTTTTCATTTTAAGAGGTCGATTTCGGGCTTCTGGTTGGAAACCCTGTATCTGGGAAACGTGGGCGGATTTACTGTGTGACATTACCCGTCCAGTAATTTCAGAATGACTATGAGAACCCTAGGAATAGTTTCCACCCTTAAAGTATTTACCCCCACCTCCAGGGTCTGTCTCTCCTAAATCCTGAAATGACTGGGGGAACAATGTCTTTCATTCCCTCCAGTAAATCCGCCCATACGCGGAAACGAAGCGGACTTCAACGAATGATAAAGATAACCTTTTGACTTGTTTTGGTGTCTTGCAAAGTTTGTCAGTCGAAATTCTGTTACACGCTGTTTTATATTCACCAGCCATGTGTTGACTCTTTCTCAGTGTGAGGAGAGACATGAAATTTGACACAGTTATGAGCCCTACACAGAACTGCAACCCATATAAAGTCTCATCATTGTACGCAGTTGTGGAGAGCCTTCTAGAAGAATCCCGCTTGTTGAAACTTCAGCCAAAACTACACCAAAGTAATAAGTTCTGGTATCAACCGGGAAGGGTTTCCTATTAAAAATAACTTCATGGATAGAAATCCCATGGGCCAAGGTCGGGAGAGTAAATGGGATTGGGCCGAATTCCATAGCCATAAGAGCGTACTCTCTTGCAATTTCGGTATGCATAGCTTTCTGATAGCTTGTAAATACATCCGAAATAAGGTATTTTAAGGCGCTGTTACGGGGTTGTGGAATATTTGTGCGTAGAATTAAAGTACATCACAAATCTCACAAGACTGTGAAGAAACTTTGCGAGCAAGGGATTGGACAGGTATCTTTTCTTCCTAACGGAGAATTCTAGTATCTCCACTGTTTTTTGGACATTGTATTTTGTTCAAAGTGTGTCTCTTGTGTAAACGAACCGGGGTTCTTATTGTCATCCTGTGTAATTAGTAGGGAGAAAGAATCTTAGTATTCCTGATAGCCGAATGTTCGCAGAAGCAATGACTTTGGATTCATTCCGATAAGATGTAAGCAACTAGGAAATACAACGCGCTGATACTTCTCACAAATACAGGTGCTCCTATGGTGTTCCCCATAGAATGTTTTATCCGACGATCTTCTAAGATAACAACTTCAACTTGGTTTACGGTATCTTCAACAATGGCCAATCGCTGCGGATTAACTGGGATTCCAATGCAGTCTGATCACACTTGAATTTTCAATACCAGTGATTTAAAATACTATAAGATAGTAATGCTGGCTGCCTTCTAACCAAGGAATTCCAGGTTAAACCTGGTGGGTGAGTCCATGTTAAACTATAAGTTCCATCTTAAGAACACCTAATGGAAGGGATTTAAAACACTATCATTTGACCTTGTACAGGGTAGAACTGAAACGGGTCACCGGATCCAGTTTTGGAGCTGGTCGCTGGGTCTATGCCGCTGGCTGGACATTTTGGACAGTGACACCAGGTAAATCGGGTCACCTATGCCCGGGTCATGAAAAGTGACTCGGTTTCAGCTCTGGTATAGGGAAGGAGGGACCTTTCGGGTTATAAAACCTACCTTCGGACAAATATCATCATCAAATTGGGACCTCTGATCCATGTACTAAAATGCTGCAAAATTTGTTCCGGTGCATTGGCTTTCAGAAACCGAAACATGATTACTGATCTATACTCGTCTAGCTCCATACTCACACTGTTCTGTACATTCACACCTGACAAATACGAAATAGTTGTCCCTACAGATCTGGCCTCTTTTCCCTACCATGTAGGGATGCATGTTTCTGAATGTGCAACTCCATTACTGCATACTCGCGAGAAGTGAATCACGGTAAAATATTTAATGTACAGATCTCGTGCGTATATGTAGCTGTGAGATTCGGTGTAACAACACAACTCTGTATGTCAATCAATTTATCCATCATTTATACATCAATTAGTCAGTCAGTGCGTTAACCAATCCTTTTCTTTTTCTATATCTTCTTCACTCTATCATAAATAATATAACGATTGTAGGTGCGTTGAGATGATCAATAGTATACATATTGTAATACAAGACATCGAAAACTAGTGGTTTCGAGACAGAATTAAGCATACTGAACGTGAGAGAGTTAGATAGGAGACTACGTTTCAATACAATGTATGAGGATTCCAGAAGCGAAGAGCATACAAGGGACATTAACGAATATAAAAAGTTTGAGGTAATCTTTTATGTATAACCCGAAATATATGTGACACATTTTGATTCATTCGCGAAAAAGAAGTACTAAAGTTTCTTGACTGCGTATTGTAGTCAAATACAACAGGTCGATCCGCGTACATGTGTCCAATTTTGAACTAGCACCTACCTTACGAAACTCCACTGCACCACCATCGGTTGGCCTCAGTGTGATCGATCACCATGTGTCTTGGCAATAGCCCTGCACCATAACGTCCATTGTAGAAAGCTACGACGAAGTACAGGAAGTGGAATTCTCTGTCACTCCTCCTTACAGGCTTTCCACAGGCCCAAGAGAATGATGACACGACGAGATGAAAGTGCTGTTCTTAGTAGGCCAAATCCGCAGAAATCCATAGGACTGGGCATCTGTTGACTTCACCGGTATATCGTGAAATGGAACAGATGCACAGAGATTTGATTGATGACGTTTTCCATACAAACCAGGCAGGTCGTCTGTATAAATTAGGATCAGAATATGTTGCTGAAAGAAGCCCAAGTAGATTTTATAGTTTTTTTGGTACCTGACGAAATTGGGACGGGATTTTGCACCGCGTGAAGTGTAAGTGATGGTTCGAATTTTTCCACAGTCTAATAAATAGACGCACACCTCATCTAGTGCGGCCACATACTTTCACTTTTCCCAGGATAAATGGCGTTCGTAGTGTGTTGGACTTTCTCTCACAACGATGGCCGCACTTAGGTAATGTCCACGACTTTTAAAGATCTTCCGGAAAGTTCAACTTCTCACGTGGGTTGCGGTTCACAGTTGACTGTGCCACGTGGAGTTGTGTGGCCATCACACGTTGCTGAGGGTGACTTTCCTAGAAGACATTCGACGCAACCAATGAGACGCAGGCAGCCTCACTACAGTGCACGCTCGCTTCCTAGCTCCCTTCGTGGGCGATTGAATCGCTGGTAATTCTAGGTTTTTATGTCGATTAATTATGTTCTTGATAGTCGTCAAACCCAATGCGCATCCATGTTCTTTGCACTGTTTTTGAATTTTAGGCACCGAATGTTTGGCGTGGAAAAGTGCAAGTACGTAGAACTCCCAAAACCGGTTGACCTTTGGAGCCATGAATCACACAACACATACTTGCGATGGGAAAACCTTATGGTTTTCTCCTGCGCTTTTAACCACTCGGATCTGTCCATTCTGTGAGTGATAGGGGGGGGGGGGAAGCAAACGTTAACACTGCAGGAAGTATTGCAAGTTTACAAAAATATATTCTATTTTTCGTTGCGTCAGATAGTGAAATGGTGAGGTAATACTTTTTAAAAATAAGTGAAAAATGTCGTTTAGGATATAAATGACGTAGGTGTCTATTTGTTGTATTGAATTTGAATTTATATGACCTTTAGGCATATTTGGCTCATGGAGGGATAGCGTAGGGGAGAGGATATTGGATGAAACACGGCCAGGGGCCTAGTTTAACGGTACCATCCAGTATTTGCCTGGTGTTCCAGGGGAAAATATCGTTTGTCAAGATGAATCATTCAAGGGAACCTTTCGATTGATAAGCAAACGTTTTATCAACTGTGCTACGGCTGTAAAACTAAAAGTAAATAACAAAGGAGTACTTACCATAGGTGTTCATTTTCGCCAAACCTCACTCATTCGCCATCCCTGAAAGTTTGAACTCTCTAGACTTGAATTTGTAGGAGCAACATTGAAATTTCGTGCAACGATAAAAATTCATTAGACATATACGGAGATAGTGCTACCATCTTTTGCTGGAGATCTTTTCTTTACATTAACCTTAAGAAAACACAAGAATTTGTTTACAAACCAATTATAGTGTCATTTGATGTAGACTACTTTTCAACATAGTTTTCACAGTTATTGATACATTTGTTATAGCGGGGCTTCACTTTTGTAGCCCCTTCATCGTAGAATGATTACTACTGCGACACAAACATGTGGTAACGGCTTCTTTGATGTCGTTGTGAACGTGGAACCACCCACTACAAGACAAAATTTCAGATGCAGGAACACATAAAATTCACTTGGCGCTAAGTCTGAGCTACAAGGAGGGAGGGATAATGGAATTGTTCATAGACAGATATATTGCGTTTCAGTGGCAGTGTGTGAACTGGCATTATGATGAATCCTCACAAGACTGCGGCTAATCATGCCACGTTACTTATTATGTTTAGCAGATACAGTTTCGTCATGAAAAACAGTGAAATTTGTGAAAAAATGGAGTTAAAATAAAGACAAGGAGAATTGCCTGTTCTCATCTTCTTATTTTCTATATATCTCACAAATGTGACGATGAACTCTAGTCAGCTTTCTGTTTCTCGCATTCAAGAAACGGATCACAGACAACTTTTTACATAAGACGGGTTTCTCGATTTTTCTTAAACATAAATGCACAACACGATGCGCAAACGCTTTTCAAATGTCTGCCGGTAGTGCTCGTGCCTTGTCGGAGAATAAACTAACTCCGTGCGCATGCGCAATATCGTGATCGCAGCACTGTAGCGACAACATTTCGAAACGAAATTTATTTTCTGTACGGTTTTCGTAGTAATCAGACCTCTATTATTTGCGTGCTTCATCATCTTCTCTCACAGGACCCTACAATTCTCTTTCAGTCAGCACCACGCATGGATTTTTAAATGGGCCCAAGGCGCGTCAGATTTTGGGGATACAATTATTTCTAACTAGTACCAGGCATTATGGGAGATTAAGACTGGTTGGAAACATTGGTTGAGGTGATAGTTACGGTGATTACTTGACAGAACAGTGTTGCCAGAACAGAGCACGATAAAACAGCTCCCACAAGAACAGAGCGTGGACGGATTTAGGAGAAAGACTCTAGGGGGTCACGAGAGAGACCTTGGGGGGCAATTAGTTTAAAACCTATAGTTTAGAATGAAACATTTAATGTCATTCTGAAATGACTGGGGTGCAATGCCCCCCATGCCCTCCCATAAATCCGCCCATGGAACAGAGCGGGCGACAAAATACCGTTGGCCATAACAGAGTGTGCCACAAAAGCGCCCGCGTCAAAACAGTGCTGAACAAAACGGCGTATGTCAAAGAAGTGCCGCGTCAAAACAAAGATGATTGAAATTAGGTGTATTATGGAAAGCCAATCTCTGTCAGATCCAGTGACCTCCATCTTAAAGCGATACTGAAGTAATCGATGCCATTAAAAAATTAATTCATTTATGAAGCCTCGGAGCGAAAGGGACAGTTAATCTCGATCGTTCATTTCCAGTCTAAATCAATATGGACCAACTTTTCTGTTCTAACTCTGTTTTTCACGCGTGTTGTCGCTGTGTAGCCCTTTTCAGTAGGAAGTGCTGTGACTGACTGTCTGACATCTCAGAGATTATCAGCGTTAAGAAGATGGTTGGGGTGTCATTGAATAGCTCTTGTCGAGACGAATTCAAACCCGTATAGATAATCAAGATCACAGGGGTGGAAGCAGAGAAAGGAGGAGAGTAATTTTCAACACAGCAACTACAGAACTATGATGGTGTTTGAGAAGTCGTTGAAAGATTCCGTAGTATTTCACTTATAATGAGGGGCGTCAACATTTACTGTGCCCAGAGTGCCTTGAACCTTAAATCCGGGTCTCGTCAGTACCAATTAAAAGTGAGATTTTGACCGTTGATTTTCAGGGCCAGCAATAATTTTAGTTCATTGCTACCTCCTGTTCTTTAAATTCTCGAACGGATGGGAGAATTTCTTACACAATATTACCGTCTTTACTTTTTCTGTGACCTATAAAACCACATTTTTAACGCAATTTTAAAGCAGCTTTGCGAATCCATACAACTGCTTTGTGTTCAAAATTAAGACTATTTAGTGATATGATTGAAAGAGGAAACGTAGTAAAATTACAGAAAGTTTCGAAAAATTGATTTTTTTAAATTAGTGCGAATCAGAAATATGTGATTATTTTATGTATCTATTAAACTGCTTTAATTTTTATTCACATAGACAATTATAGCAGCATAAGGATGCTGATTATTTCAATGGATTCCTCAAATTTGTATTAATTTCTTCTGTTTCTTCTATCTTTCAGGTAGGTGTGTATAGCAGTAAATAAAGTGAACTACTCGTGCTGCCCTCTGTGAGTAACTAAATAAATCCAGTTGAATAACGTTTAGTTTTGAATTAAAATAGACTTAAAGGGTCAGTTCTACAATCGACCGCTAAACTTCTAGTCAGCGCTAAGTTGAGGCCAAGTCTGATTTTGGCCAATGAGAGTACGCAAAATGAGAGTTGGCTTGAACTTAGCGCTCACTAGAAGTTGAGCGGTCGATTGTAGAACTGACCCTTATGGTAATTGTTCTGAACTTTGGCCTTGAAGACAAGGTGTATCTTAACATGTTGGACAAACTTCTCAGAAGAATTTCCGGCACTAAAATAAGAAAATAAGTTGATATGAACATGGGGTCCTATTCAGATTCTTTTTCGAGATACAGGGTTTCCAACTTGGAGCATGAAATCTATCCCCCTGACATAAATAATTCACAATAACTTAGGAACGAGACATGAAATGAAAATATCGTTTATGGGAATAGATTTGTATCAGTATGATGTACAATGAGAGGAAAATGTCACTATCTCGTGTTGCCAGTGTTGCTAACCTTGTATAAAAGTAGTTTATTTTAAACTGGACGGTATAGTTGGTATTTTTGAAGCAAACGGCCTTTAGGCACTAGGACTCAGGCCGGGATAGGATAAGGGACAGAATGTGAAAAGGATTTTGTGTGATGTTCACTTCACGAGAATGAAGCAACCAATCCTTTTACATCTGCCCCAGGGAATGCGTTATTTTCGATATTTTGTGCAAATTAACATATTACTTCCTATATTCAACCTCATATCTTAATCTCAGTTGTCAACACTGCACTTTTTGCTTTAAATGCGATGGTTATCATTCCATAACCTGACTTACTGTTCATTTTTTAAAAAATAACATTTTATACAAAGTTGGCAACAGTGACAACACGGAAATGTGATGTTTTGTCTCTTAATATGATACTCATAGAAATCATCAATTTCCACAAACAACGTTTTCCTGTTTGATTTCCTGTTAATTATTAATTTCGTCACCATGATCAGGGTAGATTCCATGTTCTAAGTTGGAAACATTGGATCTCGAAAATGAAGCAGACTTGGATCTATATTTATATGAATTTGTTTTCTTATCTTGGGGTCACGAATCCATGTATGAAGTTTGGCCCACATATGAAATTACACCCTGTTTTAATCTTCGCAAAATGAGTAACCCAAATATCTTCAAGTCCAGCTTTGTGTCGTCACGAAACGGGAAAGAAATAATAAATTCTCGTGGATCACCAACATCCCACGATATACAGTTTGAGAGCCATTGCATTATTTACCATATTACAGTGTTAAATAGAAACCAATTGGCGTAAATAGAGAAGGGGGTAGGAGAAGAAATCTTCTGAAGAGAAAAGATCAAAGGGAGAGAGGAGAAGGAACCACGCCTATTCTGAGCACCACGACTGATTCCTGCTGTTGCCATGGTAACGGTTTCTCTCGCCAGGCATAAAGCAACGCGACCAGGGATCGTCAGGGTGACGAATTGCCTCTCTCTGCTATTCTTTCTATATTTTTTGCTTCATTCTCTCTCTCTCTCTCTCTCTCTCTC